>JABUQX010113676.1:0-30000 GCA_015478945.1 Trachelipus rathkii
ACTTCTTCTCTGGTTTCTTTCTATTTTTAATTCACTATTTATTTCCATGTCCTATATTCTGTTCGTAGAGGTTTCCAAGTTCATCTTTTCGAATCTTGAGGTGTTGGTATACCTGGAGTTGTTTTAGATCTTGTATGACTTAATGACTTAATAGTGTATCATGATCTTTTTTCTTTTTAGGATTTTATATTTATTCTTTTTGAGATTTTTTTTTTTTATTTTAGTTTGGAAACATTATTTTCTTTGATTTTTGTGGCATCAAGTTATTTTAGTTATTTTACTTTATAATGACTTTCGCAACAAACTTAACTTTAATTAGATGACCTGTTGGTCTCTGCCGATTTCGGGTGTTGTGTAAAGGACCTGTAGTTCCAGGCATACTTTGTAAAGTATGTAAAAAGAACTTTGATCTATTTAACATGGGGCGCCAAGCCGAAGTTTCACACCCCTTTCAAGGGGAATCTCCCATTTGAATTTAATCAAACTCAGCCTAGGAACCAATTGCGCATCATATTGAAAAACTTTTTGTTTACGTGTTTCTTATAATAATACAAATATATGTGAAAGTGTGTGCAACTGAAAGTTATGTCATTCCTCACTTCATCATACTTAATCGATTGTAAATGACCATGAGTGTTCTATTAATAAACCAACCAAAACCAGTTTTTCAATCAGTTTCATCTTTTTGTATTTAAGATGTTGTTACAAGATTGAAATATCTATGGCATTAAGGTATGACGATAAATAGATGTCTGTTAACTCGTTAACTGCAGATATGGGCACATTTAATTAAATGTTTCCAAGATAGTGCACGTAGCTTCAACATTAATAAATGGGGCCGTGAAATTAATATGTGATTACCATGGACTTGCTCTAATTTATTTCTAGAAAAGCAAAGTAACAATACTATCTACTTTCAGATGATAGACTCATTCTGCCCTGAATTATATTAAAATATTTTTTGGAATGGTCGATTGTCTTTTAAGAGATCGTGATTAGTGTTTTTTCTTCTTATAGTAACCCCCTGGAATCAATGTTATGTGGGATTTTGTGGCAAATATTAAAATAGGACTGATATTTTCGCATGGAAATGGCGACAGTGGGGAGAGGGGGTTTTCTGTACTTACTATTTTGTCGGCTCTGAAAGCAACATAGTCTGATTTCTCTTAAAGCACAGTGGCACAATGTAATATTAGACCTCATGAATAGTAATTTATAAATTCCTATCTAAAAAATGTTGAACAATGGAAGAGCTACCAATAAGAAATATAAAGAACATCTCAAAGAGTCCAAAACAGAACCAAAAGAAGAGAGCATAAAAAGGTTGAAAAAAGAAAATTATCCATACAGATCTATAAACTTAGAGCTGAGAAAGATGTTAGAACTGAAAGCTTTGACAGAAGAAGACGCTATAAATCAAAAATTCAGATTGCTTGAGAAGGAAAAAATTACCTAAAATCTCTCCATTTGAACTTTTTTGGGATACAACAGTGGTCGTTATCCTGGCTTTTGTCTTTAATTTTTCTTTTTGTATAAATAAAACTCGATGTTGATGAACAGTTTCAAAAGTAAATTTTCAATAATTTTTTTAATGTATGAACTGAGTTTTGACTGCAAATAATAATGAATTAATAGTATATTTTATACGCCTAAAAATAACCGAAGCGCTGCTGGTCAGGAAATTTGGCGGGACTTGTGTCAGGGAAAGTCAGGGAAATCAAATTCAAAATTTCACGTGTGATTTTAACACCTGTTTCTAGTAAAATACTAAATACATAGTTGGCTGGATATTACTTTTTATAATTGGTAAAAGAGTGGTTAATCTCTAGAGTTCTTTACAACAGGATGTGATTGATAGTGCTCACTTTAACATTAAAATACTACTAGAAAATAGCTAGAAGCTGCATGGTCCTATCAAGTCTCAGGCAAAAGTTATGTGGATTGAAAACCTTGAAAGTATAGAAACAGTAAGATGCCAACTGAGCCTATCAAAAATTTTCCAGTCAACTAGAGTAAATAGGCCCATTTACCCAACATGCTCCTACAAAACCCACACAGCATCCTAGGGCTTGTCAATATCTTTACTTATATACTTGCCTTGTCAATATCTTACATAATATATACTAACTACGTTACTACTAAAAGCAAAAACTATACATATGGTACATAATAACAACACTATAAGCTTTTGTAATATTTTAGGGTAATTGTGGAGCCAAGCGTAATCACGATCATTCTCTAGTGGATACAATTAATACCAATTTTTTTTAACAATAGGGCCTACTGTATGTTGATAGACTTCCAATGCAACTCTGTCACAAAAAAAATGTTTATTTTTTTTTTTTTGCGATTCAGTTTAGGAAGTATGGGTTTCAGTTATCTGCTAGTTTTATAAGTATTCACAGTAAATCTGTCTACTTAAGAAATCTTATCATAACTTTAATGAGTTTTCTGACCTAAAACCAAAAAAGTTCGATGTGGCAATGCTGTTTACGTGATGCATGGGTAGGAAAAATATATTAAAAAAAACTGATTATCAGAAAATGATCAATTTCTTAATATATTACACACAGCTCTACAATTACTTATTTTAGTTTTACCCAGTATTCAATATTTCTACTCTATCAAATACTAGAAATGAATGTAAAAAGTTTAAGTTGGGTAAACCATTTTTATATAATAAAAATCAAAAATTAAAAAAATATAATCGCATAACATTCGTATTTCAGAAATGGAGTATCCCTTAATTTTTTTTTTCTTTTTCTTCCCCAGTAAAGACTAAACTGACATTGCCACATTTATCTATAAAGACCAAACTGAAGGTACTATTATATATATATTAATATACTATTATATATATATATATATATTATTATATATATATATATATATAATTGTATATATATAGTATATATAAGTATTATACTATATTATATATTATATATATAAGGCCTATATAAGCGTCAGTCGGGGTGGACTTGGACCACCTAGGTATAACTGTCGTCCCCGCCTTTCCCCTAAATCACTTTAAGGGTTTTTTTTTCTGTTCAAGGCCCATAATAGTAGGTAATAAGCACACAAAAAAATAATAATCTGTAATTCTAATAATATAGTTTTATTAAAAGTTTTAATAAAGGCTCAAATCAGCCTACCTTGGAGCGATGAATCGACCACATTGAGGGGTGAATGGACCAATCTTTTAAATTCTTCTTTTAATATAAATTCAATTTTTTTCTATTTCTTTTATATTGTTTATCATATTCTTATTCTTAATGTCAATAATATATACATAAAAATAAGAATAAAAAGTGGTGGTCCGTTTCCACACCCTCCCCGGTCATTTTAGTTTACTTTTATGATCTTTGTATTTTTTCAATTAAATTCATTTACTTTATTTTTATTTTTACTTAATATAGGTAATTATTTATTATTAAATTTATATATATCATAATTAAAATGTCATTATATACATAATACTCATGGAGTGGTTACTCTTCCGATTTCAACCTCCATCATCAATTTACTCGACTGGGTGTAACCGTTACGCCGCCCCTTATTTCACTCTTTCCTCCCGTGATTTAGGACCACTAGTACTCTTTGATCTAATTGTTTACTTTTACGCCAGTTATAAATTTGTCTTAAACATATCTCGCTCGATTGTGTATACAGTGAAAAATTACTTATATTACAATCTATCATCATTATTTGTCACATTTTAATACAAAGTTAGATACAAACTCACATCTTTTAAAAATGAAATTCTACCTGACGTCATTTATTTCCCTCTCTACAACTCGATCCTCTCCACTTCTTATTTACCCTGATACAAAAATGTTCATTTTGTCAACAGGAGAGATGAGAAGAACCGTCGAAAGAGATAAGGAAAGTTAGAAGGGTTAGAAGTAGTCTTAGAGAGGGAGATTTGCAGAAGTTAAGAGTTCTTCTTTAAAGAAATTGACATTTCAAAACGACCCCAACCGGAAATTCTAATCCAGATCAGCGAGATAGAATCAGAAAGATTAAGACGAGAGGCAATTATAGAAGTAAAAGAGGAAAGGCAGAATTGAAATGAGTTGAAGAATGAAAGGTCGATTGTCATCGGCATATGATGGATAGAGTTAGATATGTGCAGGTGAGAAGACATTAATGAAAGTAGGAATAAGATACGACAAAATAGCCCACTTTGAGGGGAGTCGCCCATCAACAACAGCCGATTTGAATTTGAAAGAAAACTAGACACATAAGTAAGCAAAGAGAGGAGGGGAGCTTGTAGAGCAGTGATGCGTGCCAAACTCTTGTCAAATATTTTTTATTATTATTTAAGAAAAAAATTGGTAAAATAAAAAAAATCATTATTTTGTTAAAATTTTATGTAAATAATCAGTTTGATTTAAATCTGTTGTTTTTTTTGTGCCAAGCTCCTGCTCTGGAATCTAATGACCTGGGGAATAAATAAATTTGTACAGGGTATTATTATTATTATTAATTATAAGAAATTAACTTAAAGTACTACTACAAAACAAAATATTAACTAAGATATACTCGTTTAGAAATCGTTTGAGAACAGGATTTCGTATTTTTCTGTAGCAAATCTCTTTTATTTTGAATATTGAAATGTTATGGTGTCGGAAAATAAGTTGATCTCCATGTTGTGGAGTTAAACGTGAATCTCTTATCCTCAAACACGTTACCCGTTCAAAAAAAGCTTTTTAAACTTTGAGACCCGTAGAACTTTTCCCAATCTATTTCCTATTTTACTTATAAAATTTATTGATCAAAGCTATCCAAATTTTGGCTTACAGAAAGAACTAAGTGCTCACAGTATGGATATGACAAGATGCCAGATACTTCTAGAGAGACTCACTTGTTAATCACACAAGTTTAAGTAGAATATGTTAAGGTGTAGCGAAAATCGAGTTCCGTTTCTGGCCGCCATTCTGTTTGGTACATCCAATATAATATATATATTTATATATATATATATAATTATTATTTAATAAATTCTTTCAAATAACTCTATATATATATTAATATATATATATTATCTCTATATTATTATATATTATATATATTTCTATAAGCAAACCTTTTTAATCTGTCAGTCTTTTATAAGTGTCTAGCATATCCCTCTGTCCATTTACATATATTTATGCAAAATACTTAAATGGATATAAATATGCACAAGTATGTTTGTTCTTACAACTGTTATGCCACTTTGATATGAATATGATAGCTTTGAAACTTATGTCGGTCATCCCCTGCTTTGCTGCTGGAACGATAAGTCTAGTTTTTCTTTGTCGTGAGTGACTCTGCATAACCTTTAAATTTTATCTACTCTTTCGCTTAATAATAATAATAAATAATAAATAATAGATATATTTCCTGTTTTCTCTACTAATCAATGAAAATTATTATTTTTATTATTATTATTATTATTATTATTTTACTTTTCCATTACTCCCTTAATATATATATATATAATCTCTCACACATATTACTACTCATAATATTTAATATTAATTAATAATAAAATAAATTAACAATTCTTATATATATTAATATATAAACAATATTATATTATATTACTATAATTTAATTATATATATATCTATATTTTTATTACTATATAATATATAATATATTTATTATTATATATATATATTTATACTTTCGGTATCTATATCTATATATATATTCGCGGTGGGCCCGTTTAATGAGAAGTTAAGTCGTTTAATTCTATCGTTACCAACAACTACCCGGCGTTATCATTCAAGCGTTTAATAGGTAAAGAATGTAGCCCGAAGTTTAACGTTAATCGTTAACGTTAACCGTCTTCAATTTTTTTTTTGTTTTTCGGTTTGGTCCCACTCATCGGCAGAGCCCTATTCAGGGGGATGTTGCACCCTTATCCCGCCTCGCTTACCGATGCTAGACCGGCTTTAGTGATGGAGATTAAATTCAGCAGGGAACCAAGAAGATGGAAGAGAGTTCCACAGAACAGTGCGTGGAAGGAAAAAAAGAAACACCGCAGCAAACCAGTCTGGAGTCAATATCTACACAAAAATCGTGCGCAGATACAGCACCCCTTGTGCTTACTAGGGCGCGTAAAGGTGGTGGTACGCGATGGTGCATTTCCCTCGAACACACTGCCCGGCTGCGATACCTATAAAAGAAGATAAAGCCCAACTCCGCGCCGCAAAGATAGAGGTTCAAGTGACCTAGAAAGTGCACATAACAGTTTATAAGCCTTTGGCTTTTGACTCGACCCTGTCCAAAGCCGGTGAAACCAGAGCCCCCCGTACCTGTATAGCCGGAGTAACTGAGAAGATGAAAAAAGAGTCTCGCAGTCTAAACAGAACTCGCAGTTTCTTTGGGGCCTCCCTAGCATGTGAGGGTTCAAGACATTCTTTTTTATGTTAAGGCCAAGGATGTTTATATTGTCAGCAGGAGAGACCCGAAAGAACCGTCAAAAGAGATAGGATAGAACTTAGAAGGTATTTTAGAGAGGGAGATGTTGTAGAAGTTGGGTTTTTAAAATTGAATTTCACAAGGTTGAGACGAACCCCACTCGAAAATATCCAGATCAGCGGAATAGAATCGGAAAGATTAAGACCGAGGCAGAGGCAATTCTAGAAAGTAAAAGATGGGGGCAGAAATGAAATGAGTTGAAGAATGAAGGTCGAGCCATCGGCATGTGAGTGGATAGAGTTAGATGTGCAGGTGAGAGATCATTAATGGAAAAGTAGGAATAAACTATGAGATAAGACGTGGGCCTCAGCCTACTTTGAAAAAAAAAGAAAGAAGTCGCTCCATCACCCTAGCCGTGTTTAGCGACTGAAGAGAAAGCTTGACATAAGAAGCCCCGAGTAGGAAAGGAGGGAGATGGAGACCAATGCATGCGTGCAATACAATCAAATCCTTTGGATTATGTCAAGCGCCACTACGCAAAGTCTGCCAGTAGTTCCTAAGAGCGGAAAAACCATAAATCGCGATTAAATAGGAAAATATATCGCCCGTAGACTTTGAACACCAAAAGCGTACTAGCCATCGGAAAGAAGAGAATGAGATTCCCAATGATCTTAAGAAGTAAAAGTTGAGAAGGGTTTCAAAAGATCTTAGATAGAATACAAGTGAAGAGCTATAGGCGATAGTTAAGAAGGATCAGAGCGGCTTCACTTTTTCGGAATAGTATGGACATGTGCGTGCTTCCAACACTGAGGAAATGCTAGTATTAGACATAGAGTATCGTTGAACCGAGGGGTGGTGGTCCAGCAGCTAGCATATTTTCACATCCGCGGTTTTTTCACCTGTGTAAACATTACTAAACTGGAAAATAACCGAGTAAAATATCACCTTTTTGAGCTGGGGGCGTTTAGCGAATCTTAAAGTTTTTCTTTTATTCGAAATCGAATCTAATACAATTTAAATTTCTGATAAGAAAATATTTTATAAACTCGTAAATTAAGTTAACGGTTAACGGATGTAGGGGAAAATTTAAGACTCGTTAATAGCCGTTACTCTTTTGCTCGAAGCGTTAAAAGTTAAGACAATTTAAACGAGTTAATAACGGATTAACGCATTTAAACGCGTTTGCCCCTTTGTATTCGGTTTTTTTTATTTGTGCTTACAAAACGTAAGAAAGCATCATCCTATTTTGGGTTATTGTTTTATTTGTTTTTTGGTATTGTTTTTGTTTTATTTATTGTTATAGTTAATTATATAATTAATTAATCTAATGATGACCTTGAGTATTAAATTTATTATACGAAGAAAGGTTATTTTATTTTGAGAGAGAGAAGAGTAGAAATTGAGTAGAAAATTAGGAAGCGAGAATACATTTGATTACTTTGTAAATAAAGAATTAAGGTATTTATTAAAATATAAATTTATTTCCTAATACCTTTTGAAAGGAAGCGATTAATTGAGAAAGTGCTAAGAGTTGTGTATGTCTCCTATCTCGAATGTAATGTACTAATTAACTACAAGAAACCATTCTTTTTTTAGTACTTTCTTTGTTGACTACCTTAGTACTCAGTATACATTAATCCTATCATATATACTATATATATATATAGTATAAATATATATATATTATATATTATATATATATATAATATATATATATATATATTATATATTTTATTAATTATATCTATATATATATATATTATATATATATATATAATTTATATATATATACTATATATAATATATATATATATATTTCTATATTATATATAATATATATATATATATATATATTATACGGTATATATATATATTTATATATAATATATATATTATATACTTATATATATATATATATATATATATATATATATTATATAATATATATATATATATATAATATATATATATATATATATTATATATCGGTACTTCTTCATCATCCTCCTTTTTATTTCCAAGATTGGAGTAAGGTGCGTAGCATGCATCAGAAAAGAAAAGCAGTAGAAGATATGACAAAAGTCGAAAAAGAAAGCCCAGCCTCCGCCCCCTCTGTACATTAATTAGTGAGAAATCGTCGCATCAAAAAAATCCACCCTAGAGCTTCATTGGGATCAGCGATGGACCCTCACTATGGTAGATCGTCAATGGGGTTCATCCCTGGCTAGGTGGGCCACAACCATCCCTCACAAAACCCCGCCAATTCACCTCCTGTTATACAGCTTTCTTCTCGCCTCTACCAACTCACAGTTTCTTCCTTCAAACATCTCGTTTCCACTCAATTCCACTATTTTCTTCGGTCTCGCCAGCTGGTCATTCCCAAACACTTCCACTATAATCCGCTTAACACCGACTACCCATTCATACCTTTCCACATGAACAAACCATCTCAACATACTTTCATTTATTCCCTCTCATTTTACCCCTTTCTTCACACCAACAATTCCCTAACGCTCATTCCTCATTTTATCATTCTTCTTACACCTAAACGCCCCTAAGATTGTCCACTCTGAACACATTGAACTTTAGATTTATACTTCTTATTCCAGACCCATAGTTCACTACTATACAATAACAACAGGTAACAACATACCCTTATTAAGACCCTAGCACACTCAAGACTTAGTCCCTTTACATCACCAACGATTTAATTGGCACAAGCACCTTCCTGCCATTCACAATTTCCTACCACACTCTGCCATCATCCGTTCCCTTCTCATCAACATATATCCTAACATATTAAACTCACACTTGTTCGCACGGCTGCTCACCATTAACATAAATTCACACTGAGGACTGTCCTCAACTCACAACCATAACCTTACTCTTATCCCGTTTACTTTCAAGCTCATCCTTTTACACACACTGCCAATCTCTCTACCAATCATCTCCTCGCAAACTCTTCAGATTCGCCACAAACAAAACCAATCATCCCGCACTATAAAGGTTATGGCACCGCTCCACTCCTCTCCTCCTCCATCATTTCTCCTTTCCCTGTCTCCTAATCTCGATTCTTTCATATACCCCATCCATATCAAATTGAATAACCAAGGATAACACAAGCCTGTCTCACTCCGCTATTAATCCTAAACGCAATCACCATTGACCACATTTATTCCACACAGATACACGCCCACTATCGTCATACTATTTGTTCTCCGGCCTCCACCAACACATCATACACTACACCTGCCATACGAGCTTCCTATTAACCCTATCATACGCTGTTGTTCTCTTACTTTTCTTTCTTTTCCTCATTCTCTCAATCATCTTGTTTCAATGTTAAGAATTTGATCTACACATCCCCTCTACCAACTCCTAAACGCACCTTGCTCTTCACCAATCATTCCTTCAGTCCTCTTCAATCTTTCAAAGACCAAAAATTACCAGCATTACCTTCCCTACAAACACTCAATAAAACTTATTCCCCTATAATTTCCTACAGTTCCCCTTATCTCCATTACCCTTATATAAGGGTACTATTACTGCTCTCCTCCAATCCTTGGACTATACCCTCCATAAACGCTTTTAATTACACAACTCCAAATCCAATCAACCACCATCTCGCCTCCGTCTAGACTATTTCACCATAAATTTTATCTATACCTGCAGATTTACCATTCTATCCTTTTCTCTCCCACTCTCCTCTTCCTTGCTGATAACTCATCTCCCAAATACCTATTCCTTCTTGCACCATCAAACCCACAACATTCACTATCACCTCTTCATTACTGTTAATATTATGCAGATTTTCGAAGTGTTCTTTATTTAATATTTAAGCTATTTATTTAATAGACCATAGAAGAAATGAAGAAGTAAAGCAAAGAGAATCTCTATAAATATAAATATATATATATAGACGGTTATATTATATATTCTCTTCTTATATTATTATACTCCATAATTTAAAATTATTAATATTTTTTATATAATATATATTATATATATATATATTATATATTATATATACATTATATTATTAATTATTATATATATTATTTATATATAATATATATATATAATATACTTATCTATATATATATATCATATATATATATATATAGGCTAATATATATATAATTATAAATATATTATATAATATATATATTAATTATATATATATATATTATATATATATATATATATATAATATATATATTATTATATATTTATATTATATATTATATATTATATATATATAGCATTGGTGGGGTGACTTGGGACAGTAAAATTCAGTGAAGGAACTTGAACATAATTAATAGTTTTTAAAAAAATATATATTTTTGCTCAACATTTTATTCTTATGCTGTTCCAGTAAAGTTTTTATTTAGATATTTTAATTCTAGTAGACAGTTTTTATATAGTATAAAATTATTAAAATTAATCAATTTTGAACTTAATGCTTTTAAAGAACTTTTGAAAAAATGTTTTTCTTCAAATCACTCTGAAAAGTGTGGAATGATTTCATTATATTTTTCGTGTTCGTTGGTCTGTTGTTTACTGGTAAGGTAAATTTTGTTTCCAAAACAAGTACATAGGTGTTAAATCACTGTGCCTAACTTGTCCCTATTCATCCCTAAAATTGATGATGGGGTGAATAGGGACCCTTTTGTTATTTTTATTTATTGTATTATTATTGGACATTTTATTACTAATGCTATTTTAATATTAATAAAAATTACATATTTGAGAAATAAAAAATTAAATTTATATGCAAAATACGAATTCCAAGAAGTGTCCCTATTCACCCTCTGAATGGGGTGAATAGGGACTCAATATTTTTACTCTTATTTTATGTATCATTATTGATATTTTTAACACTTATGGCTAATTTTAAAATAATAAACAATTACCTATATTAAGGAAATATTAAAATAAAAGTTTAATTTTATACACAAATTTAATTTTAAGGTGTGTCCCTGTTCACCCCATCAAGGAAAGTTGGAATGAGCTTAATTTAAGCTTTAATTTAACTTATTATTTTTTTTATTTCATATTATTATTTTGTGTGCTTATGACCTACTATAGGCCCATGATTTTAAGAAAAAAAAAATCCAAAAAGTGTATAAAGGAAAAGGAGAGAGAAGTTTTACTTAGTGTCCCAATTTACCCTGCCTGACGCTATATGCCTATTTAATATAGCTGTACTACAATTTACTAAAGTTTCTGATGCCTAAATTTAATAACTAGAAGCACATCAACCCTGGTCTACTAGTTGCAGGCCAAGGAATTTACTTTGGGCAAAATTTCAATAAATGTATTTCATTTCTACCAAAATATCAATAAATGTATTTCAATTCTTCCAAAAAGGATTGATAATTTGACAGATTAAAATTTTATGATAATAAATGCATAAATGAAGAAATTGACAAGCCTGAGCAAGATACTGAACTGTCAAATTTTGAGTAATATAAAGAAAATGACAGCAGTCACATTTTAACAGCTTCAGCTCTTAAATATTCATTATAAAAATACGTGATTTTCAAAATGAAATGGCTCAAACTAGTACCATAGACTAATAGACTAGTATCATATGGTATGTTATTTTGTTTTTAAAATGTATTTGAATAACTTTACAGAATTGATCATAACATCTTATCAGACTGCACCTATATTTGGTCAAACCTGTTAGCATGCAAAAATATCAAAGAAGGTATTAACAATAATTGAGAGAAGATTTAATAAGAGTTGCGTATCACCAGCAATTATTGAGCTATTTATTTAATAGACCATAGAAGAAATGAAGACAGTAAAGCAAAGAGAATACTCTAAACTCCAGAGGAGATGAATACACAGTGGCATTGCCTGCTTATGAAATAGAGGATATATTAGTATTCCCAAAAATTGGTGCACAAGATATTCCTGCTGAAGTACTGGCAGGACACTTGAAAGTATAGAGACAGTAAGAAGCCACATGGGCCTATTGAGACTGTCTCAGCCAACTATATTATGCCCAAAGCAAAATACACATATCCAATCCTTTTTAAATGTTACAAGTGAGTTACACTCAACAAATTCTTGTGGCAAACCATTCCAAAAATTAACAACCCTGTTACTGAATGAAAGATTTTCTTATTTCAAGATGGCATGCCTTCTTAATTTTCTTATCATGCCCATTAGTCTAATGTCTGTGGTCTACTATAAAGAATTTATTGGTCTCCTTATCAATAGATGTAAATATTTTGTAAACTTGTATCATCTCCCCTATAAGAAATCACCTTTTTACAGATAACATTCCTAAATCCTTCAGCCTCATATCTCTTACCCTCAAACCAAGAAATCATCCTTGTTGCTCTATGTTGCACTCTCCAGCATATATATATATATTATATAATATATATATATATATATACACTATCTACATTATAACATATTATATATATATATATATATATATATATATATATATCTAATATATATATATAATTGTAGTTAATATATATATAATAATTGTATATACTTTCTGTAGCTCAATAAGTTTCTTAGTATTTTTATATATTTTCTTATATTAATATACCCCCCATATATATATAATATATATATAGTATATATATATATATACACTGGGTATATTTTTATATATATTATATATATATATATATATATATATTATATATATATATATAATATATATATAATATATATTATATATATAATATATATATATATATATATATATATATATCCTTAATAAAGGGGCCCAAACTTGTGCCAATACTCTAATACTAGCCTAACAGAGCTATTATATAGTTTACTTTACTTATTACTTCCTTGCTCTTGTAAACAACAGTGATTTATTATACCTAGCATCTTATTAGCTTTATTCTTTGCTTCCATACACTGATTGGCCACTTTCAGATTATAATCACACACACCTTTTTCTTGGTCCACAAACTCAAGCCAATCCCTATTCATATTATAGTCAAATCTTTTAATTTTATTTTATCTGCCCACCCAATAAGTTTATCATAATTATTCTGAATCTTTATACAACCATCATTATTCCTTACTGATGTAGTCACTTTGGTATCATCTAAGGCATAAGGCTATATTAAGACTGGTAAAGATTAGAGAAATTTTATTTTATTTTTATTATATATTTTATAATTTCATCATTGTTTTTCCAAGTTTTTCCCAGCAAAAACTAATGTGGGAAAAACTACCTTTGCCAACTCTGACCAGAACTACTTTAATGATGTCAGTTTGTCATTTAATGTAATCTAGGCCTTTGTAAATTTCAAACTTGGAAAAGAAGTTCTTTAACTCTATGATCGAGTGTTATTGAACATATCAGTAGTGATTTAAATTCACTTTTTAACTCTTGTGCTTTTGTGTCAGAATTTTATCATTCTTAGGATGGAGAGTGATATATATTTTCTTTTTTTAAGCTGAAATAACATTTTATAACATTTTATAAATAAAATGCTTACTCGTTCTATGCCAGTGATTTATGTTGCAAACAAATTTATCTAACTAAATGTAATTAAATTATTAGGAGTAAAAGTAATGTGAAGTAAAAAGTTTTAAATTTTTCATTGATTAAATGTTCGTATTTTCAGTATTTTGCCACTTCTCTCATTGACTTTAGTATCTTTCATTTCTTTCCAGATTGTAAAATGGATTAAATATGTAAATACAAATGAAGATATCGTATCTTTTTTCAGTTATTTTTATTTTCTTAAAATATATATATTTTTTAAAAATTTTTATTAGCCAATTGTAATACAAGGCTTGAAATGTTTATTTTTCTTTTAATTTAGTGCATATTTGGACTTGCTGAACTATAAATCAGTTACAGAGGTAAAATTTAATATATTGGGTAGTTAGGTCAATTTAGAAACAATTTATGCATTTGCATAGGCAGTTTGAAATCTCATTTTGCATATATGAAACATGCCTATTGATGCCAAGTTAATTATGAAATTTGAGGCTTTAATATGAGAGACTTCCTTCAATATTTATATTAAAAATAGATTTTATTGTAGGCCTACTTATTTATATATATATATACGAGCTGTACTAATCTTTTATCATTTAATTACAGTGTACATATCATTCATATATTAAAGAGTATTAATTGAATATTATCAATTTGATTTAATTAGTTATAAAAGTACCTTACATTGTACCTTACAACTCCTGTTAATTAAAGTTATTTTCTCTCGAATAATATTAATTGATCACAATGGAAGGAGTTAGGAAGAGAAAAGTAAGATTTTTATTTTTTTTAACTGCTAGCTATATATTTATATATATACATATATGATATGTTTACGTCTATGGGTTAATGTTGGTGTTTTTTTCATGATTCTCACTTTTCTATGAACTTAAAATTTTACTGAACTATTTTCAGCTTACTCTTTGGGTATTGTAATGGCATGATATTTTTAGGTATTTTTGAAGTATTTTTTTGCCTATATGCTAAATGATGAGAAACATAATTTTAATATAAGATTTATATTAATGTATACAGTAGGTAGTTATTTTTTGGAATAAGTATCGTAATATTTTTGCAAATAAGTATATTACTAAATATAAACTTTTAAGTTAACCACTGTAGCGTACTTTATTTGAAAACAAGGATAGTAAAATGAATTAATATTTTGTTTAAAACTGTACAAGCTCTTGTTTCAATTTTGTAAATTTTTCTCGTATTTTCATTATACTATGGCAATGTATTAGAGGAGAAGTTTCTGATATTTACCAAATGGTATGTGGGCGTCATATTTATTAAGATGCAGATGGGGATTATCAATTTTATGTGGAAGTTTCATGTATATTCTGTGCTATTTAATGTAGATGCGAAATGTGCAATTGAGTATGAAAATGCAAAATGTGAAAATCACGAGTATGCTTATGTCACACTTGCTAGTTTTATTTTTCTGTAATACTTGTTAGAAATGGATACATTAAAATCATGATTTGTTTTTATCATCGAAGGCTTTTTGGTAATGATTAACTTAGATATAGGTCTTTAAATATTCATGTACGTAATAATTTTCTTAGGAAAACGTATATATATACATATAATTTACTTATAAATTTAAGAAGTTTCCAATTTCTTTTATCTGTTAGTGCTCCGAAAGAAGTTTTCTTATTCATTGTGAATGATATGTCTATAAGTATTTATTTATTTATTTATTATTTATTTTTTGCATTACTGCACTGCTTATTCATAATTTTATTGAGCTTGGGATCTCTGATTACTTATTATATGACAATAATGCAACCCTGTGAAGTTTATAGACCATATAAAATTGCGTGATTTTGATTAAATTTTTGTGCTTAATATTATGCACAACACTTTCGCATTTCAACTTTCTCTTAATAATTTATCTCTACAGGGAGATATTTTATTTTGTTTACCATTTCAGTTTTTAATTTTTATTGTTTTATTTTTAAAGCTTCTGGACTCTACCCTGATTATTTTTGAGGGTTGTAAGATTTGGACCACAATTGTCACCGCAAGTCACTTATCTGCTTCAGTAGTTTTAAATTTATCTCTAATCTGGTCAGTCCTGTTTTGTGCTGTCGCTGTTTCTGTTATGATTTGTGTTGTTTGGGTTGTGTTTTAGAACAGTTTCGGGAGCACTGGAAACTGCTAATTGGATCGGGAATGTCTCTTTTAAAATTGTCTGAATGGTTGGAATTAACTTTTGTTACATTTATAGTTTTTTTTGATTTCAAAACACAAAGGGATTCGGTATTATGCCCTCTTTTCTGGATCGGTACATCCCTATTTTAAAGTTAAATTGAGTGACAAGAACAAAAGATGGGATTAACATATTTTACGCAAGAGACATGTTGAAGGTCATTGACATAGGGCAAATGCCACAATCAGTGTCTTTTATTCCCATGATATGTGAACAGAAGAACTATGCTAATGATTGTTATTTATGCATATGCAATTTATTGAGATTTAACAAGAAGAATAAGGTTACCATAAAATACATTATTCTTTAATATATATAATATGACATTTTGCTCACAGAGAAGAGATTCAGTACCTAAACCACCACTAACTGAAGTTAGAAGATTTGTCATCACACTCTATATTCACCAATTCCCATTGAAGATGCAGACTTTGTATCAGAAGAAGGCAAAGCTCTGCAACATTTAAATCTGTTAATTGATTTACTTCGTCTCCCAAAGGAACTGAATTTTAGGCTTTGGGATTAGAATTTGTTAGATCTAGGAGCTACAGATTTTTTTTTTTTTTTTCTTTTCTTTCACTGCAAAAAAGAATGCTTTTTTGAAAAGGTAGAGGTTGTATTTTATTGTAAGAATATTCAAAGTTGAATCTAGAAATTAAGAAAACAATTACAGTTTCATCTGATTGACATTCATTTTTTCACTCCTCCAAGAGAAATTTTGAGTCCATCCTGTATAATGGAAATCTATATGCGTCAGCACCACTTCTGTATTCTACTATCCTAACGGGAACATGACAATATGAGAAATGCTTGAGAAAATTAACTTCTGAACATAATTGGTTAGATTGTTGTGACTTTTAAAGATGTTTGAATTTTTCCAGATCTATAAGGTTTTCTTACTTAATTTTTGACTGGAAAGCTGAAAATGTGAAGATGAATACTGGTTCATCAGTGAATGGCTCAAAAGAGAAGAATTGGTGTCAGGTTCCAAAATTGTTTATCATCCTTAGGGAGTCAATTCCCAAAATTTCCCCCCTCAAAAATGGGTTTTTTTTTTTTTTTTGTGTACCTCCATTACATATCAGGCTTGAGAATTTGAAATAATTTGTTAACTCTGGACATTACTGGCCCAATTTCAGTACCTTAGAATTTTTTCAGCTTTTTCATATTCAAATAAAAGAACTGTATTTTGGGTTTGACAAGCACACACAAACTGATCTGATGCTAATTTTGTTAAAATGTATTACTGATATTAAAAATCATTTGAGATGTTATTTCTGCTTAGTTAGCTTAAAAAGTGTATTTCCTTCATTCTCATCTGGATTACTTTCCCGAAAATTTGGGAGCTGTGAGTGAGGAACAAGGTGAAAGATTTCACCGGGGCATCAAAGAAATGGAAAGGAGATTCCATGGAACATGGAGCGTTACGATGATGGCCGATTACTGCTGGTTTCGAACTTTGAGAGACCTCGGAAATATATATAATCTAGTTAACAGATATTATAAATTCATAATTAACATTTTTTTTTGTATGTGTGTGTGTGTGTGTGTTGTGTGTGTTGTGTGCACTACATGTGGATGGGTATTTTTTCATTGTCTCTATAAAATACATAGCTATCTGATTTATTAACTTTAAAATTTTTTGTGGAGTATAAGGATGCATTTTATGTTTGTCTCAATTCAATTTTTAACATATGCACAAGTTTTCAATGTTGTTACTGTTGTTGTTATCAATATGTTGACAATTTAAAACCAAGAATAGATTAATTTTTAAAAATTATCGATATTTCATACCAAAGATTAATTAAGAGATTAATTTTTAAAAATTATCGATATTTCATTCCAAATGTATTTATACATCATGCATTTGAATAAATGTCTGGTAAATACATTCCCCATATTTAATATTTTTTTTACTTCTGAGATACAAGAAAATTGATTATTTTTTTTTTGTAAAGCACAAAAATATATAAATTGTAGAAATCACCCATTTAAATTGCATCCACATAAAAAAGGGAAAAAATATGAGCTTGGGTTGAGATTTCTTTACATAATATCTTGATGGTGCACAATGTTTTACACATTTTCTGCATTTTCCACTTAACAGGCTACAAAATAGGTAAGTGGCTTATCTCAAATATTTATTTAAAGGTGGAATTTTTGATTAGTTTTAATATTTTACAAAAGATTAGTTGGCCATTGCTCCCTTTCATGTTCTGCGTACCGTTAAGCAGTTCAGGGTTGAAATATGTTTAGCTATTATATATACTCGTATCCTTTAAATTAAACGTTTCAAAAATTAATAATTTCTTGTAAGCAATCTAAACATTTTGTATTAATTAAATAAACCTTACCTGTTATTTTGGTCATTTTTGCACAATTTTCGTTCATCAAAGGAAGCATGAAACATGGGAGTGGCTGGCGAGGAGCAATTTTGGCACAGCACAGACTCATAAAGTTTTTAGATCTATTGCGTGCTTTCTTCTACGTTAGCTCTTTGCATGGAAATCTAGTATTTTAGGTAAGTTTACGATATGTAATTTTTTTGTCATTATAGAGACAACTTTGTATTGAAGCATCTTTAAAGTACTCAGTTAAGGCTTATAGAAGCTTAATGGAAGTTATTTTTTAATATAATATAATATATATATATATATAATATATATATATATATATATTATAATATATATATAGTATATATATATATATATAATATATAATATATATATATATCATATATATATATATATATATAGTATATATATATATATTATATATAATATATAATATATATATATATATGATTGGCATAAAGAATAATTACACGCCATAAGGATGGGTCCCAGATTTCAAAGATAAAAATGAATCTTGTGAAGCTACTTGCATAATTTTTGACTTTAGATATTATTATTATTATATATCTTATTAAATAATTTTATTTTGTACAACTACATATTTTTAAAACATATTTAGTTAATTATTCAATCTCCAATAAATAGATAGTACTTCATAAATTCTGACCAATAGGAGAATTCTGGCAACCATCATTTATGTGTAATTATCTTTTACTTTAATATATATAATATATATTATATATTATATATATATATATTATATATATATATATATATACTATATATATATATATATATATATATATATATATTATATATATATATATATATAATATATATAATATATATTATATCTATATATATATATATATATATATATATATATATATATTTATTGGTTTATATATTTCAATTAAATAGGTGCTTGGCTCCATGAGTATTAAATCGATTTATTTATGGAAGTTTAAGTTGTAGGTTAGGTAACCGCGAATTTAATGTATTTAACCCTAAAATTTAAAATAATGATACATTAATTATTGATTTTTGCTCCTGGAGTCACCACTTATAAATAGCCATTATATATATATTATTATATATATAGTATATATATATATATATATATAATATATATATATATATAATATAGTAATTATAATATATATATATATATATATATATATATATATATATATATATATATATATATAAAATATTCTTGTTGCACATAAATATAACAAGGTATTCAATAAAGTTCACCAGACATATCTTAAATAAGATGAAATATAAAATTACTACATGTTTAACTAAAAGACAAAAAAAATAGTAACAATTTCAAATATCAGGGTGTACTGCTAACGTTATACGAAGGATGACACTTCCCCATGCACACAAACTATATAATGGCGTCCGCCACCAGCCCAGTCACCACCGTTCACTTTTTTAATCTCATTATACTCGATTCTTAACCACCACTCATCTTACATAAAAATTGATACAATGATCTAGTCGCATTATCCTCAACACCCTCCATAAATACAAGCGCACATAGATAAACTTACAACAATGGACAGTAACTAGCATTTTATTAATGTCGCTCACCCCAGAAATGCTCAATTACATTGTTCGTACCAAGATAAAAGAGAATCGTATAAACATCCTCCCATTCATCCTGTTAAATTAATAGACTCTCGTAGATAGACAGCTAAACCATCTAAAGATTGAGATGCTTCATCTCACATATATATATTACATCAGTAGATGCTATTATAGTGCATTAACAGGAACTAAATTTGGCGACCTAAAGAAAGCAACTCTATGTAGTAGGCAAGACAATTACCTTCTCCCATTTAAAACTACACAATTGGCCACCTGGGCCCAAATATATGATAATTTAACATTTAGAAACAAGAGTATCTAAATAACCCTCAGGACAATTACATGTTCTGCCTCGCACCATACACAATGACATCACCTTTAAACTGAAAACAAAATCCTACAATAGGGGCCTCTCTCACATGATGATAATGTCAATTCTGGCAATATAAACTGTCACCAAACCTACTTCATCAATACTGCAATAACCTCTCCACTTAGAAATAAAAATGCTAACACCAGCAAAATACTATTCTACTGTATAGCATTAAAACTATTTTGATTTCTCTGGTTCCAGCCAGTGATAGTGGTGAAATACCTTGGGATTGACCGCTTCATAGGAAAGGGAGTGGAGTGACAACATATAATATACTATATATATATATATATATATATATACTATATATATATATATATATATATATATATAAATATATATTATATATATATATATCATATATATATATATTATATATTATATATAATATATATATACTATATATTATATATATAATATATATAATATATATATATATATATTATATATATATATTATATATATATATATATATATATATACCGGTATATACTATATATATATATATATATATATATATATATATATATATATATTATATATATATATATATATTATATATATATATATATATATATATAATATATATATATATATATAATATGTATATATAGTATATATATATAATAATCAGTTTATGTTAAATAACACATGGCCCATGAAAAGTACTGGGTCAGTGTAAACACCCTATTAAAACATTTGAAAAAGCTGGAGTTCAAGAAAAAGTTTATGCAGTGGTTATTGATGCTGGTTCCAACTGTTCTGAAATCAAATAAGACCAACTAAGGTGTGATCGGTAATAAAATTTATTATATTTATTTTGTTTCTTTTTTGAGGTTGTTTTTTTTTTATGTATATATAATGAACATAGCTAATGGTGTATGCGCCTATTAGGAATAAATCATTTGAATCTTGTCAATTGTTTGAAGTGTCCACAGAAAAAAATGCACCTGCCTTTCAATGGGCATCATTTTTTTTTTTTATTATAGTAATTCTGAAGTATTGATAATATCACCCCATTTTCAATATTGTGTTAGGAGTAAAAATTGAAATGGCGAACATAACTTTTTACGAAATTATTATTTATTATTATTATTATTATTATTATTATTATTATTATTATTATTATTATTATTATTATTATTATTATTATTATTATTTATTATTATTCACTATTGTTGTTGTTATTGTTATTATTTGGGTTTTATCTACAAGCAGACAATTCACTTAAGTTGGAGGATGAACTATGGCATGAAGTGAAGCCAGGACTATCTTCTTTCAAGGACGACCCAATAAAGGTAAAATAATTAATTCAAGGAGCCTCTTTCCTTTCCTACCAATGTTTATGAATTAAAATTTAATATTGTCATTTGCATTTATATTAAATCTTACTTTAACCTTTAAAATGTCTAGGAATAATACAATTAATGCATTGATATATAGGAACTTTTTTCTTTTTTTCTTTTAAGGGTGCTGAATCACTGCTTCCACTTTTAGCATTGGCCAAAGAGCGTATTCCAAAGGATCGATGGCCTATGACGCCTTTAATTCTAAAAGCAACTGCAGGGTTAAGACTACTCCCTACAGATAAAGCTGAAAATCTTCTGAGAGAGGTGAAAAAATTGCTCAATAATTCTGAATTTTATACTACAGAGAAGTCAGTGGAAATCATGGATGGGAGAGAAGAAGGAATTTTCTCATGGTTTACTGTTAACTACTTGTTAGGTAATAAAATATTTTTGTTTTCCATATATTTTGTATTGATAAAATAGTTAATAATGTGGTAGTCTTGGTGGTCAAGTTTTATTACTTTTACAATTTAATATTGTCTTATTTGTTTGATCTCATTTTTTTAATATATTATTAATATTTGTGTGTTTATGGTGGTATTAGTAGTAGTATGGTGAATAGTTTGTATCGACGGACCTTAATTATTATTAACTCTTTTCCTTATTATACATCATTTATCTCCTTATGGTTGAATTTTCTCATTTTCAGTGTCCCTTTGAAATTTTGACTTTTCTTTATATAGCCTAATAGGTAATGATAGTTTGTATCGACACTTAGTGTAATGCCTCCGTTTTCTGTTCTTTTTTTTATATTCCCTACAAGTTCTCACAGATGGGGTAGGGTTCGTAACATGCACAGAAATAAAATAGTTAAATAGAAAGAGAGTATCGTAAGTTGAAAGGAAAGCCCACACCCTCCTCTACCCCTCACCCTCTCCTCCACCCCTCATACTCTTAAATGTGAGCCCATCGCAGCCAGAAATCCACACTAGGGCTTCATGACACTGCGACAGACCCCCCCCACTGTGGCATCTCACCAATGTAAGGGAAAATCACCTGGGCCAGGCCCACAACTAAAGCCCCTCACAAAACCCCACCACTCACTCCTATTATGCACCATTCTTCAATCTAGCTTGAACCAAAATCACATACCTTTCCTTCAGACACTCCCTTAGTAACTCAATCCACTTTTAGGTCCCCCAGCCGATTGATTCCCAGCACACTCACCTCTATACATCAGCTTAATCAACCAACGATCATCCATCTTTTCCATATGACTAAACCACCTTAATACATTCTCATTTATTCTCTCATTCACGCATTTTTTCACAACACACAACTCCCTAATGCGTTCATTTATTTTATCAATTCTCATACCTAACACACCCTAAGATTTGCCTCTTAATAAACTCATAGTTTCGCTGCTATACATTAACACTGGTTGTTACAACACACTCATGCAGAACCCTACCGCACTCAAGACTTAGTGTCTTTTGCATTCATCAAAGATTTAATTGTACTAGTTACCTTCCTACCACTCATAACTTTCTTACTTCGCTCTGCATCATTTGTTCCCTTTTCATCCAGCATATATCCTAAATATTTAAACTCGGATTCTTGTTCCAATTGCTCACCGTTCAACATGTTTTCACACTGAGGAATCTCCTTGCCCACCACCATCACCTTGCTCTACCTACATTTTTATTTTTAAACCACTCCTATTACACAGCCTACCAAACCAATCCTCTCAAACTTTCTTTAGATTCGCCACGCAAAATCATATAATCTGCTTACAATAGGCAAGGCACCCTCCACTTTTTTTTCATTCTCCATCATTGTAACATCTTCTCCTACCACCCGTACCTCTAATTCTTTCATCACCCACATCCATATACAAATTAAATATTCATGGAGACCTAACACATCCCTATCTCACTCCTCTATTAATATTAAACTATTCACACTCCACTCTATTTTTACACATGCTTCGCTATCGGCATACATTCTTTTGATTCCATTCAGACGCCTACCACCAACACCATATGTCACTAATATCTGCAACATGGCTTCCCTATCAATCCTGTCATACGCCTGTTCCAAGTCCATTAAACCTAAATACAATTTGTTCTTCTTTATCATTTTCTCGCATATTGCTTCAATGTAAAAATTTGAATTTACACATGTGTCTATCCGTATTTATGCATATTGTTTTTTTCATTGTAGGTCCTAAGCGATACTCGACGCATTCTCTAAGCTAAAATACCAGCATTTAACTTCCCTACAATATTATATAAACTAATTTCCCTATAATTTCTAGTTCCTCTTATCTCCCTCTCACCCTTATAAAGGGTACTATCACCCCTCTCTCCAATCCTTTTGAACTATACCATCCACAAACGCTGTTACACAGACGCTGTTACACAGCTTCCATATCCAGTCAATCACGAATCTCGCTTCCATCCTCTTGAATCATTTCACCAGTAATATCATCTCCACCATTTGATTTACATTCTTTAACTCTTCTCTCACAACTACCTCTTATATACGTCTCCCATTTATTCTAATCATTCTGTTTTCCTTTCTTTTTTTCATACATATACGTATTTTTATTCAGCGTTCTTTATTTATTACCGTTACTTTTCGCCTAGTTAGTTTTATATACACGGAACGGAACGTAGAAATATCTATTTATATTGGTAACATGAATTAGGTTCATGCGATTAATCCTTGTTTTCTATATTTTTTAATCACTTCACTACATCCCACTTTAATATTTTTTAATTCATTCATTCTATTTCTCTTTTTTATAAATTTTGTAGAGTAGACTATACACCTACATCATCACCTACTATATATATATATATAATATATATATATATATATTATCTATATATATATATTATATATATATATATATATTATAGATAATATATATATATTTATATTATATATATCTATATAATATATATATTATATATCTATATATTATGATATATATATATCATATTATATTATATATATATATTCTATATATATATATATATATAAGTATATATATATATATATATATAATTATTTATATATATATATATATATATATATATATATATATATATATATATAATATATATATATATATATATTAATATATATATATATAATATATATATAATATATTATTATTATATATATATATATATATTATATATATAAAATATAATATATATATATATATAATATATATACTATTATTATATTACTAATATATATATATATATAATATATATTCTTCTGAGTTAACATTTTATTCAGGAATCCATTGTAGTAAGTGAGGAACATGGCGTATAGAATGGATGGCAACGAATTGAATACAAGTTCCTGTTAAGTTTTGTGTTGGAATATTAAAATTATTCAAAAGAAAAAGTACATCACACTTATTTTAAATAAATTTTTTTTTGTGGAGGATAGATTTTATTTGTAGTGGTTAATTAATGCTGATGATAAAGTTAGTAATGAGGCTTGTAAAAATGTGCAACGTTTGTTTAAATAAGCTCTAGTTATGGGTGTGTTAAGATACATATAAAACTCTTTTAAAGTATAACACAAAGAAATATTGTCAACTATATGGTGCATTTTTTTTTTTTTTGCATATTGAATAATTTGATATTTGACCAGGTGAAAATGTATAATTTGAAGCACAGATTAGAATTAGGATGGCAAAACTGTACGGAGATTAACGGCTTCTTGAGGAGTTTGTATCACACTTGTGTGGATTCAGAAGTGAAAAGAGAGAGAATGTATAGAAAACTTTGTAATTTTGAAATTATTGTAAAGATCTTAATACCCAATATACTGAAAGTTTAGGAATATAGTCTGAATTCGAGATTCCAAAAAATATTCAGGAAAATATGATCATTTTGACTAGTTAGATGTTGAAACAATATATCCCATTATTATTATTATTATTATTATTATTTTCCAGATGTAATATCAGGGTCAGTGGACAAAACCCTGGTTGCTCTTGATTGGGCTGGGGGCTCCACCCAAATTACTTTTATTCCGACCGAGTCTGAAACTTTGAATTCCGTCCCCAGCGAATTTCTTTCCTCCATTACTTTGTTTCATAAAGACCTGAAATTGTTTACCCACAGGTTCGTTTTTAGAGTTTTAGTAATTTAATATAATAATAATTATTATTATTATTATTATTATTATTATTATTATTATTATTATTATTATTATTATTATTATTATTATTATTATTATTATTAGAACTTATTATTATTAATATCCAAGCCTAGCTATTTTTCAAATGCAAGATGAGAGTTACACACTTACGTTCTTAATGAAGTCCTTCCTCAGATGTTTTGCCGAAGTTGATCTTCCTTATGATGAATTTATTTAGATTGTATGTTTTATTCGTTGAAGGGTTAAACTATCACTTTTTCAGAATGTATGTAACATGCAAGGAACATCAAGTCCTAATATGCATTACTGAAACAAGTTCCCAACTATGAGAAAACGTGTAACACACACAAGCATGAAAGGCGCCCACATACCCATGTATATCACTTAGTTAGGATTCTCACAATCATAAACAGGTTTCAAGAACACACAGCACTCTTACTTCCAAAGATGTTTCCCCCCCCCACTCTTTTTCAGTAATTAAATAAATCCTTATCTTCCAGTTGTTTAACTAAAGAGGATTATAAATTGTTAGTTCTTTAAATACGTTTTTAAATCAATTAAATATAAATTAATGGGCTCGTGATCCCTTTTCCCTGAAAGAGATCAGATATAAATATAATTAGTATTTACTTTATGCAATACAGTTTCCCTAATCATTATAATTACTTCGTCCAAGCAAATGTTTGTTTCTTCATCCTAATGATAGATAACATGTGCTTAAACATCACCTTAAACTATTAATTTATTTACATGTCGTTGCTCCTCTCAGCAACACTCCACTCTCGTCCTCTCCATTACCGTTCTCCCCATTACCGTTCTCCTATAAAGAGAATAGAATAATATATACTATATTATATATATAATATATATATATATTATCTATATATAATATATATATTATATATCTATATATAATATATATATATATATATATCTATATATATATAATATAATATTATATATATATAATATATATATATATATTATATATATATATATATATATATATATATATATATATATATATATCGTATATATATATATATACTATATATATATATATTATATATATATATATATATATATATATATATATATATATATATATATATATATATATTATATATATACTAATATATATATATATATTATATATATATATATATATATATATAGAAAGCAAATATTTTCATTAGTTTTATTATTAATATTATTATTATTATTATTTATTTTAGAGTTATTATCAAATATTATAATTCTATGGAAAAATTTATTTAAAGAATTTTGAGTTAATTATATAGCTTTAAATTTTTAATGTATTTGCCAACTCTGTCGTTAAGATTTTGCAAATTTTTTTATTCATTGAAAAGGGTAGAAGAAAATACAGGTAGAGCAAATATCTTAAAAATAAGTAGTCTCTGCTAAACCTTTGCATATAATATTCACATCATATGCAAGCATGTAATGGAACCTCAAGTTATTGGGTAGGGTAGATGTCTAAAGGTTTAAATACAATAATTAATACGTCGTTTACACAATAGCAAAACCACAATGTTGAAATTTGCTATTTTTCACTTATGTGCACTGGCAACAGCGTTGACCTTCAAAGTTTTCAATGCCAGAACTGCAAGAAAATTATAATCTCCCCATAAGTCAGTTTCATAAAATAGATTTTTAATTTTATATTCCCGCTTGAAACATTTAATTACCCTACGCGGTAGGTTAACTTCAAAATTTGGATATTAAACATTTTGCCGTTGAACATACAATATCGTAAAGAGTAAAATCGTTTGAAGCATTTTGTAGCTTGGTATTTCTATGAGGAAAATGATAGCAGTAATAGTTTTATAAGGTTAATTCAGTTCAAGTATTATTATTATTTAAATAAGAGAAACTTCAAAATTATTTACCTACTATTTTATATCCCTCTTTTACAGTTACCTTGGTCTGGGTTTAATGGCAGGTCGCGCAGCTGTTCTCAATTCCCACCGAGATGAAGATGGCGTTGTGAGGTCTCCTTGTATCAATCCAATAATTCAATCTACTTGGGAATATAATGGCCAGTCTTTCGATATTCAGTAAATTCTTTTTATGTTTTTGTATAGTATTTTTTGTTTAGATATTTTTTGTTTAATAATCGTTGGTTGGTTTGAGGCGTAATTTGTCTTTCTATATTTCAGTGGGCCGGTAAACCCCAAGTACAGAGAGATTAGTGGTAAATCTGGAAGGATTGGTGAAAAGAGACCTATTGCTGATTATGAACATTGTTATAGAACTTGCCTGAATGTTATCAAAAGCCAGGTACAATATGGAATTACTTTGTCCTTCGCATGGCATGTTATTTCTTTCTGTGGATTTTTGAAATGGATTTTTATTATTTGTTTGCTAAAAGGAGGTTAATCTTACTATGCCTTTAGTTTTAAAACTTGTTAGATTTCAATTGTATTGTTTTTCGCCTTTCTCCTTGCAGGTAGCGAATGCTCCAAAAGAGTTGAGAGATAGGGAAGTGATCGCCTTCAGCTACTTCTTCGACCGAGCAGCAGAAAGGGGCCTAATTGGTAAGTCTTATCAATATACTAGATCAGAAATTTTCCAGTATTTTAGTTGAGAAAATCACAGCCAGAAAACAAGAGTTTATTATAAAATACAAGTATTTTGATTCATTGTTTTACTAGTTTACAACTTATTAATGCATTATTTGTGACGTGAGTATTATTTAGCGGATTTATGATTTACTGTTTGGACAATGAAAATATTATTAGAAGATTGAATAAGGTGGCGACAGTTGATGATTTCACGGTTCCCTTCAAAATCTCAATCTCTGATAAGGGAAACACCTCAAATTAATCTTTTATCAATTAATTTTCTTTGAAATGGGACAAAAACAAGGAACATTAAATCATCGTGATAATACAGTATTCAATTAAGTAAAATTAATTTAATACTTAAATAAACTTCACTTCGAATTCCTACCAGATACCGGGGTATATATATATATTAATATATATATATATATATATATATATAATATATATATAATAATATATATATATATATTATATAGTATATTTAGTATATATATATATATATATATATAATATATATTATTATAATATATATCTTCTTCTTCTTTTTCTTCACCTTCCTCTTTGCCCCAAGATTGGGGTAATGCCTGTACAAGGCATCGGAAAAGAAAAGAGCCAGTAGGAGAACATGACAACGTCTGAAAGAAAGCCCAGCCTTACCGCCCCTCTTGTAAAGCATTAATTAGTGAGAGCCGTCACAGGAAGAAAATACACCTAGAGCATCATGGGATCGCGCGCACGGACCCTCACTATGGTAAATCGGCAATGTAAGGGTTCATCCCCTGCCCAGGTGGGCCACAACCATGCCCCCATACGAAACCCCGCACTTCTCTCCTATCATGCACCTTATTCAGCGCCATCTGCCAACTCACATTCTCTCCTTACAGACATTCGTTTACGACTCAATCCACTTTCTCTTCGGTCTCCAGCCGGTCGGTTCAACACACTCACAACTAAACATCCGCTTAACCAACCTACTATCATTTAACATCTTTTCCACATGACCCAACCATGTCAACATACTTTCATTTTTCTCTCATTACCCCCTTTTCTACACTTACATCTGTAAACTGTTCATCATCTCTCTTTATCATTCTTCTCACATAGCACACGCCTAAGATTGTCCCATCTGAACACATTGACTTTAGATCTATACTTCTTATTCCAGACCATAGTCTGACTACCATAACAATAACACAGGTAACAACATACCTCAATTGTAAGACCTAGCACACTCAAGACTTAAGTCCCTTTGCATTCACCAACGATTTAATTGCAACCAGCCACCTTCCTGCCATTCACACTTTCTACTACACTCTGCATCGTCCATTCCCTTTTCACGCAAGCATATACCGCTAAATATTTAACTCAGACACTTGTTCTAGCTGCTTACACCATCTTAACATAACTTCACACTGAGGAGTGTCCTCACTCACAACCATAACGCTACCTCTTATCCACGTTTACTTCAAGCCCCTCTTTTCACACACCCTG
>JABUQX010113676.1:37500-45351 GCA_015478945.1 Trachelipus rathkii
AGAGAAGAGATGAGAGAGCAGATGAGGAGATGAGAGAGACGAGAGCGAGTACGACGTTGCTACGATGACATGAGCAAGAAGGAGGAGAGCAGACGTAGAGACGAGAGATGAGAGACGAGAGAGAGCGAGAGAGAGCGAGATGAGACGACAGAGAGAGATGCACGTGAGAGAGACACTAGATGAGTGCACGCACGACGAGAGTACTGAGCAGAGAGAGAGAGACGAGAGAGAGAGAGACAGTGACAAGTGAGAGACGCAGAGAGATGAGCAGAGAGAGAGAGAGAGAGTGAGACAGGTGGCGCCGGATCGTCAGCAGAGCCCAGCTGAGATGGGAGGAGCTAAAATATTTATCCTCTACACTCGTTTTAATATCACTCTCACCCTATAACTAATTTCATCACTTTCGTTTGACGCTCGTCGCGTATTGCTAATGTGCCTATCGTAAACATTTAATATCTCTTTAATCACGTCTCCGAATAATCTCGAATCTCATAATCTTTTCGAGTGTGCTCTCATGGTAATATTCTTTCTCTCTCTCTACTTCACACATGATCTTTTGCTCTCTCTCTGCACACATCTTATCACGTTCCTGTAGAGTGTCAACAGATGCAATAATATCGCCTATCGCTTTTCTTTTTTATCTTTGTGTACATATCGCTCTCTTCTTTCTTTTTTATAGCGAATGTCATGTGTTTTATTCTCTCTTCTCTCTCTCTCTTCTCTCTCACGCTATCTCAACTCCAAAGTATAGAGGTTCTTCTATCTATAACTATCGATATTGTCCATGATCTTTCTATGACACACTCGTATTGGCTCTTTTCTGGTGCGTGACGTCTCTCATACGTGCAATTCCAGGAGGTCGCGTCACACCGAGGCCAATCCTTCCATCTCTTCACCACTTCTCTCTCACCATACGACTTTTCCTACTAACAATCATTTTACATCCAATAGATGTTTAAAATACATCTCTCCGTGCACTTTTGTCCTCCATTATTCCCATGTCTTCTCTTTTGATACTTCACATACTTGACTTCTTTCTCATCTTCGCTCTGTCAATCCACTTCATCGCTCTTCCCTTCTCTCCTCTCATTAATCATCTATTCTTTGTTCCACTCTCTCTTGTCTCTCTTATTCTGTGGTACTACTCTGACCTCGCACAAACCTTCGTAATCTTTCAGCTCTTTATATTTCTCTCTCTTCTTCTTCAACAGTCTCTCTCATCTGTTCTTCAAAGCGTATCTCTCTCTGCTCCATTCTTGATCTGCGCTCTTTCTTGCTTCCATTGGGTACCTCTTACTATCGCTCTTACTCTGCTCCAATCTATCTCACTTGGTTGACAATGTGCATTTGATCTATGTAACACGCATTCAAGGCTTTTGACTATTTAATATGTAGTTAGGTTAAGTTAGTAATCGTTGAACGGCATGAGCAATTCATTGTCTCTCGGACCCAATCTTTTCTTTCACCATCTATAATAGATTCAATTATCCTCAGTAAAAGTCAGTCCACACATACTTAGATGAGTGCAAATTTGGTATAAGTGAAAAATTTGTGCGCTTGGAGTTCAGCATTTGCCCCTCAGACTAACTAACAGTAGCTAACTTCGCGAGGGAAGATTCTCTTCAACGAGCAAAGCGAATTTTCATAAAACGAAATTGCGATGAGCTCCTTGGTTCTTTTGCTGTCAAAATTTTCTGGCCTCTTGCCAAAAACATGTCTAACAGCTTCTGTAAGTCTGCCTTTTTTCCCTCTTATTCGCTCTGATGGTTCTGTTGCTAATACTTCAACTTTAAAGGCCAATCTCTTTGGTTTCCTGTTTTCCCCTAATAGTCTAATTCAACTCTGGACGACTCTGGCAATCTTCCTCCTCTTCTCAGGAGTCCCATGCCTTTACCTGCGATTACTTATGATCGGGTCTATGGGTTCCTGAAATCTATGAACGTTGGGAAGGCGAGTAGCGTTTAAGACTTTTCTTTTCTATTAAAAGGTGACGGGTGACTGTATCAAATGCCTTATTGATGTCAATTGCTAGTTAAAACCCACGAGGATGTGTTGGGTTAAATCGGTTAGGAGAGAGGTAGTAGATTGCTTTTGTCTTAAGCCATGTTTGTGAATCTGATATGGGAATAAGTGAAGAAATCTTATGTAGGATTAATTTTTCAAGTACTTTGGATGTTGTGGAGGGTAATGATACGAAGTTGGGATTTTGGGTGGCTTGTCTGGTTTTATTATAGTTAATATGTGTGTATGTTTCTATAAAAGTGATAAATTGTTGGTTTGCCATTCAACGTATATATTTGTGTTTAGTCTTAAGTGTTTCAGGTGGATCTTGGATAATGTTGATAACTTCTATGGGAGTGAATGAGGGGTTTTCTTAATTAGTTTTCAACCTTTTAAGCTGTATAATTATTTGTCTATTAGTGTTACAAAAGTGTATTGCATTTTTTGGGGGGCTAGGAATTTTATCGTTTTGTTTACAGATGGCTTCGTTGGTTGGTTGTGGTTGAGTGTCTGAAGTTAATTTTTTTTTATTGTGATAGAATATTATTTTTTGGTTTGAATTTTTGTTTTCTTGTTGGGTGTATTGTTGGTAGTTCTTATTGATTGTTTTATTCTTAAGTTAATTATAATTTTGGATGTAATTCAACTCTATGGAATTCATATTTGGTTGTTTGTTAGTTATTTGCTTGCACATTTCTCATTTCTTTCTTGCATGTGAAAGGCTTGATTTGTAATAAATGTTTTGTGATGGTCCATGTGGGATGTTTTCTTTGTATGCTTTCAAGATTTCTTTATTGAAGTGTTGTATTGCTTTGTTGAGAGAGGTAAATTATTTGTTTGAAAGTTAACATCTAGTTCTATGAGGTCTGTATAAGCTTGCCATTGTGCTTTTGTTTTTTTTTTTTTGTTTTTTTATTATGGCTGCGTAGTATATGGTGCAGGCTTTCCCAACTCTTTCTGCATCTGTTAGGAACCCTATCGCAAAATGAGGCGATCGTATCTTCTCACTGGAGCCTTCCGATCGTCCTCTCACCTCTAGTAACCTTGAAGTTTGAATCCGGTAGTGATAATGCCAACTTTCTCTATCGAATTGAATACATCATGTGCGCAAGTTATCTCTGCTTTCATAAACGCTTAAACAGTCTATCTCTGACAACCGATTCTGTGAGTAAGATCTCAGATCCTCCTTAATAGCTACATTTGCCAAAATCACTTATAAACCTCAAGCTTAATTTTCCCAAACAACTCCTATCAAAAAAAGGTACGATCTTTCTACTACCTGATGAATAGGTAATTTGCCTGAACTATTCTGCTCCCTCCATCTGCCTGTTGTTGCCCTCTTCTATACTCTATAATTATATCCACTACCCACGCTGCTTGTAAAGAACATCGTTTTTGTCTTATTCGCAGTTCACTCCAAGTGTTCTACTGACGGCTCTAAACAGGGGACAGTGTGGGTGATCTGCCATTTTCCCTGATCGCAACCTCTCCGCATACCCTCCCCTCATGCTTCAATTTTACGGCATAATTAATGGCTACAATGATTGCCCGCCTCTCTCGATTTTTATTCCTTAACTAACAACCACTCTCCTCATAGTCATTTTATTTCACAGATTTAGATCAGCTCCTACAGGCTCTTAAAGTCGCCCCTATCATACAAACACAATTGTTAATCGCTATATACAGCAATTTGAGTTATACCTGCTCCGCTTCGCAGAAACAAATTACACTATGTTTGGATTCCACTCTTTGCCTTTCATAGGGGTACTTGCAAACGAATCGCTGACAGAGAGCAGAAATATTTCTACCACCACTCATAATAATTTTTATTATTTAAATGTTAGACTATATTTTTTAGAAACCCATTCTTTTTATAATTTTAATTTTTTTGAGACTGAATATTTCATTTACGCCATCCTATAATATTTTTCTTTGCGACATTATTAAAAATTAAGTATGAAGCGCAGAACATCAACTTACATTTTAGTTGATTAATATATTTCATAAGATCATATTGACTCAACGCTTTTGAGGCGTGGTTTTTGTCATGTACAGATACTGAAGACCAAAATATATAAATATATTAATATTATTATATATATATAATATATATATTAAATATATATATATAATATATATATTATATTATATTATAATTATTTAATATTTATATATAATATATATATTAATAATATAATATTAATATTAATATATATATTATATTATATAATATTTATATAATTATATATAATATTATATAACCATCGTGGTTTCGCTTGTTACAAGAAAATAGATTAATTTGCGATAGTGAGTTGGGCTCTTGGCCCATGCCTTGCTCATATCCTGACAAATGTGGTGATTTGAAGTGAGAATTCAATGAGTGATATGATGTTATTCAAGTATTATTTTGAAACATTCTAATAAAAAAAAAATAGTATTATTTTATAATTACATTAATATATATAATACAATATATATTTGTAATTTTATATTTTGCAAAAAATTTGAAAATTATGCGATTTTTCGATATTGCGATTTGCTCTATATTATGGGTTTATTCATTTAAGTTTTTTTTTTTATATTCCTGTATTTGTAAAATACCTATTATAAATATTCTATTGGCACTTGAGGGGAGATGACTATTACTATTTAAAAATTAATTAATATATATTAAATTTATATATATAGTATATATTAATGTATATGTATAAAATTACTATCTTATCACTATGTAATAAACTCACTTATATATATATATTATCTTTAATAATATATCTATAAATATTTATATATATATATATTTTATATATATTATTATATTATATCTATATTATATATATTATATTATAGTATATTAATATAGTATATTAATATATATTATATATTATAATCCGAACCTTTGGAAAAAATTTGATGTTGCTAGTATTAGGCTCTAATAGAATTGTGTCACTACATTTACAACAAAAAACTTTTTAAGGCAAACTAATATATATATATATAATTATATATATAAATATATATATATAATATTAATATATATAATATATTACTCATATATATATATATATATATATATAATATATAATATATAGTTATATATTATATAATATATATATAATTATATATATATATATATATATATATAATATATATATTTGGGTCATTGGGTTAAGGCGAGCTTTTTTGTGCATCATCTTAAAGATACAGGATCCGTCTCTAGTAGGGTTAGAGATTTTCTCGTTCGAACCACGTGAACGTGAGACACAAAATAATTGTTCGTTAGTAGGAGATTTTACCTTGCAAAATATTTTATCTTTATTGGCAGTTATATCAGGCATATTGTGGTATGTACACTAATCTCTAATTACACCACACTATCACTATATACCATATCCAACAACATACAACATATAGATATACATCTATTCTCACAAAATAAATCACTCTCCTCCTAGCTTCACGTAATTGGAAAAGCCTCCGCGTACTAGGATACGTCACCCATCGCTTACGGTTTGGTAAGGCATTTACCGACGACGTGTGTATATAGCAAGATCTTGCTGATCCGGGCCTAAAATATTCCCTCACACCTTCCATTGTGGTCACAAACCATCAATACGTTTCCGGACCGCATATTAACCATCAGGACTAGAGAGTGAGTGTGGTGATAGATGGAACTCACTACTCAACTAAAGGTGATATAATACTGAACTTATTATTATAGAGGTGCACGGACTATTAATATCTCTATATATAACTATCAATATTAACTATACAGATATATACTCATATAGTCATATCAATACCCTAAAATATATAACTATATACTAGTATTATAGACTATATTAAATATTAATTAATATATTTAAACGCCGCTTACGAGATTCATAATAAAAAAGTGTCCTCAGTTTTTCGTGAATATCACGCTCAAATATTTATTTCATAGTAAACAGATACTTCAATCTATTCTAACTTCATAAGATTTACCTTAACACTTAACCCATAGTTAGATATATAGGATGTTAAAAGATATCGAAGTCACCCATATAGAACAGTGGAAAAGTAACATACGTCCACTGAATTCGTGAGAGACAATACAATAAATCAAGTGAGCACAAGCTGGCAAGCAACGCTAAGTTTATTTTTTTTTGTTTAGGGAAAGGTTTTTAAGCCTATTGGGATAGGGTTTCTTGCCACTGTACTTCAGATAAGAAGTTTGATGAATTTTATGTGGAGATAATATATAGCTATATAGGTAAAGGTATATAAAATCTATAATAATTGAAGAAGACAATACTCAATTTCTCTCTCAGGTTTCGAACCTGTCTCTTTTTAAGAGAATCTTCACAATATATATACATTTTCTTATATTTTCCTATATTAATATTGTGTATATTTATATTAAACTATGAACATAATAATATATTATATTTTATATATTTTATTATATTAATTATATATAAATATATATATATATATATATTAAATATTAATATATATTATATATTATATATAATATTATAATATATATAAAATCTATATATTATTATTATATTAATATATTATAATGATAATAATATAATTATAATATAATATATATTAATATATATATATAATATTTAATTAATATATAATATATATATATTATATATATTAATATTTGCATACACTGATATTGTTAATCTATTGAATAGGGTCCTCACAATACAGAGGTTGTTGGCTTTATTTTTAATGATGAGTTTTTTAGTAACTGTGTTGTTGAGTAGTTACTTTATGTGTATATGGACGCTGATAATTCCTTCCTTATTAAATTTATTAATTATTTATTATATATTATTTTTATTATATAATAATCCTATTATAGAATATATGGATATTTGGTTGACTGACATTTGACCGAACGAACATTTGACTTGGATATTCGTTAAATTGCAAATTAAGGATAAAAAATATTTATATAAAACAATTTTTTATTTATATTTTTCATTTTTTGTGAGATGTTCGAAACATTCGAATAATATTTTGTTACGTACAAATATTCGTCAGTCTAAATTTATCACGGATAGACTGATTATTATTATATATATATAATGTGATATTATATCATATAGATATACTGAGGTAGATCAAAATATATGTGACATTAAATCTGCTTACTTACAAGGAGATACAACAACAATAAAAGTATATATATATATATAGTACATATTTCATTTTTATTATATAGATATTATATAATAATATATTAGGTTAGATATTACTATAATTATATAGTATCCGATACATTAATTAAATAATTGATCCTCTCGACAACCGCCAACATATTTTTAGGTGACTTTGCATAATAAGTTCAGATAAACTCTAGCACACAAATATTGAACTTAAGACAAGCAAATGACTTCTCACATTGGAGTTGTATAGTTTCAAGTATAATTTTTATTTATTATTATTGTTAATTTAAATAAATAAATTATTATATTAACTCAATTAGACAAATATGTGAGTAGTGTTATATGAGAGAGTGGTATTGTTAGAGTAACTGTGGGTGATGATCCAATTGATAGTGAGTCTATTCTTTTCAAATTTTTGAGAATTATTTATATATTTATCATAAAAGCTTATGGCGTCTCTGTGTAATATAGATATTTCTTGGTGATGACGTTATACTTTGATCTGGGACGTGAGACTATGGTAGATGACAGGGTATGTTGTCTTCAATGTAATCGTAGAGCATCAGTAGATATATCTTGCGATAACTTATTAGCCATTTTCTAGAGTGGCGTGGGTATACCGATACCGAGTTATTGAGCATAATATATTTGCATATTCTCATGAAGTTTTATTATTATAGTT
>JABUQX010113677.1:0-17500 GCA_015478945.1 Trachelipus rathkii
AGTCGAATTAAATTTCTCGCTTATTGAAAAAATCACTGTGATGTTCTTGTTGTGTTCACCCTAGAATTTTATTTTAGATTAAGGTTAATAGTTAAGTCTCAATCTCTCTCTCTCTCTCTCTCTCTCTCTCTCTCTCTCTCTCTCTCTCTCTCTCTCTCTCTCTCTCTCTCTCTCTCCCTCTCTCTCTCTCTCTCCTCTCTCTCTCTCTCTCTCCCTCTCTCTCTCTCTCTCTCCTCCCCCTCTCTCTCTTTCCTCTCTCTCTCTCTCTCTCTCTCTCTCTCTCTCTCTCTCTCTCTCTCTCTCTCTCTCTCTTCTCTCTCTCTCTCTCTCTCTCTCTCTCTCTCTCTCTCTCTCTCTCTCTCTCTCTCTCTCTCTCTCTCTCTCTCTCTCTTCTCTCTCTCTCTCTTTCTCTCTCTCTCTCTCTTTTTCTCCCTTCTCACACCTCTCTCTCTCTCTCTCTCTCTCTCTCTCTCTCTCTCTCTCTCTCTCTCTCTCTCTCTCTGAAAAAGTCTCGCTCTCTCTCTCTCTCTCTCTCTCTCTCCTCTCTCTCTCTCTCTCTCCTCTCCTCTCTCTCTCTCTCTCTCTCTCTCTCTCTCTCTCTCTCTCTCTCTCTCTCTCTCTCTCTCTCTCTCTCTCTCCCTCCCCTCTCTCTCTCTCCCCTCTCTCTTTCTCCCTCCTTTTCCTTTCATACATATATATATTGGTTATATACATATAATATATATATATATATATATATATATATATATATTAGTTATATATATATATATATATATATATATATATATATATATATATATATGTATATATATATATATATATATGTTAGTTTATGATATATGGTCTTGTGGTATTATTCTTTATGCTCTTCTCTGTGGTACTCTTCCATTTGATGACAATAATGTGCCGACATTATTCAAGAAAATTAAAAGTAAGTATTGTATATGGCCTATATGTTATGTATAATATTGAGAATCTCGATAACTATATGTATATCATATGATTTGTGGAAAATGTTTCTTTTATAATTATTCTAATTCAATTAACCACGTTTTTGGTGTTGTTCGTTCACATTAGCTCAATCAACTTACATAATTCTCATTTTCCATTTTCTCGATTCTTTGGTGTTCAACACTATTCTGTGTGTATTTTTGGATTTGTTGTAACCCCATTGAGGGAGAGGCACATCTAGCTCTCTGATCTCGTGGCTTCTCAGTGCTCTTAGCATGCAAAAATGCTATGAAATTTCCTTGTGCTCTTTTTCCGTGGGAATAAATAGCAATATTCGTGCAGATGCTGCTGACCGGCATCTAATCATTGCTCTACTTCCGCGCTCCCTTGCAGAGATTTTTATCACCCTCTTAAATGCTCGTGCAGTAAGAAATGGTAATCAGATTTTAATTACTACAACTTCTTACTTAAGTCTCTATCAAGCCACAGCTTCAGAGGACTGCATGGAATCGTAATAGTAGATAAAGGAAAGCTTTTTAGACCATCTTTTCTTAATGACAATCGAAATATGAGGAGGTGTGACAATGTCCTCGCGGCGGTATCCAATATTGGTGGAACGCTCTTCATTCTTCGTAGCTGTACATCGCTCTTTACTAAAGGAAAAACTGAGACATTTACTCATTTTTTGTTAGTTTGGTTCTTTCTCAGTTGCTCTCACTCTTTCAATATCATAACATAGAGAATAAGTTCTATAATATTTAAATTAAATAAATAAATAAATTAATAATAATAATAAACACACACACACACACACAATACAATAATAATAATAAGAATAATGTACTTATCGACTCATTATGTTAAGCTTCTACAAAATTAAGGTTAGTGGGGTCTTAGGTGGAGAAACAGGTGATAAGGAAGGAAGTGGGTAGAATTAAGAGTCAGAAGTTAAATGAACAAGGTAATAAGACATAACACTTATGAGTTGCCTGGCAAATAATCAGTTAATGTAAATGTTTAAACTGAACAAATTCAGCTAAATGAAGTAGCGGTTGTTAGAAAAGCAAAGAAGTGGATGTGCTAAAGTAGGAAGTAAGAATGTTAACATGCCTAGTGTGGCATGGGAAGAGGTGATGGAATCGGTTAAAAGTAAAAAGAAGCGTGGTTGAATGTACTAAAATTCAATGATGAGGTTTCAAAGGAAAGATTCTTGGAATTATATATAAGGAAGAAAAATGGAATACTAAAAGATGCATACGTAGGAGGAAAAAAGGTAAATGAACAGTTTGGAAGAAGGATGAATTTATAATTAATATAATAGGTTTCTCCTCTGGAAGGAAGCGCGCGAAAGGTTAAGAATGAGAATAGTGGGAATTAAGCTGTGAATAATGAATAGGGATGGTGCTTTCGTAACTGATGAAATGGGTGAGGAGACTGTGGAGGGAACACTTCAAAAATCTCCATAACATTGGCAGTAATGAAAAGGTGAAAGTGAATGTGTGTGGGTTTGATGGTGCAAGAAGGAATAGGTATTTTGGGGATGAGATCATTAGTAAGGAGGTGGTAATGGGTAAAGTGAGAACGTTTGAAGAATGGTAAATCTGTGTGAGGTATAGATGGAAAACAATGAAGAAATGACCAAGAAATTGGCATGAGATGGTGATTGAGTGGATTTGGAAGTTGTGTAACAAAGCTTTTATGGAGGGTATAGTTCCGGAGGAGCATGAGAGCAGTAATAGTACCCTTATATAGCAAAAGTGTGATAAGGGTAGCTGTAGGAATTATAGGGGAATTAGTTTATTGAGTGTTGTAGGGAAGATATATACTGGTATTTTGGTCGAAAGAATGCGTAGAGTGACTGAAGTGATTGGTAAAGCAAAGGAAAGAAGGTTTAGCGGTAGAGGATGTGTGGATCAAATCTATATTGAAATAAATGATTGAGAAAATGAGAGAGGCGAGAAGAAAGGTGCGTAATATGAGTGAATGGCGGGGTTTGGTGAGGGGTATGGTTGTGGCGCACCTGGGCCAAGGGAAGAACCCTACATTGACGAGATACCATAGTTGTAGTCCGACGCGGTCCCGTGAAGCTCTAGGGTTGATTTTTCTGACTGCGGCGAGTTCACTAAAGGTGTATAAGGGGAAGATTAAATGAGTTTCTCATCGACTTGCATCATATCTTCTTCTTACTACTTTTCTGTTTCAGCATACACTTTACCCCTAGTCTTGGGGAGAGAAGGTGGGGGAATAATAATAATAATAATAATAATAATAATAATAATAATAATAATAATAATAATAATAATAATAATAATAATCTTTCTTTCTCACCATCCATCTTGTTAGGTAGAACCTGTCAAGTGTTGCTTCTCCAGACATCCCGGTCTTCAAATAGTGCCGTCCTTTCCACATTCTCCATTGTTTCTCCCCTCGGCGCAATTGCCTCTTCCACAGCATCTTCCACCTTTTTCTCGGTCTTCCCACTGGTCTCGCTCCCATAGGTCTCCAATTCAGAAATAGTATCAGCAGTCCTCCATTATACGCACATGCCTAAACCATCTCAGCTGGTTTCTCTCAATACACTCATTTATTCTCTCGAGCTCTTCCTTATTGCTTCACTCCCAACTCTGTCCCTCAGCGTTACTCCTCTTATTAATTTGTCTCAACACTCGCATTTCCGCAGCCTCTATTTTACTTTTCTGTATCGTTAAGTACTCCAAATATCTGACCCGTATAGTAATATTGGTCGTAGGATGGTTGTATATATTGTCACTTTTACATTTACTGGCACTCCTCTCTGCGTCATCAACTGGTACAACATTCCAACATTCCTTGAGTATTGTTATTTTTCCGCAGTTCTGAATCTATCTCAACCTTTCTCATCAAATATCACCCAGATGATTAAACTACGGACCTTTTTTCAACCATAGAGATCCTCTATCCATATTTCCAAGTGTGTTCTCCTGTCTCGATACGCCATTATCTCCGTCTTTCCTTGCTCTTATTTTCATCCCCCACCCCATCTTACTCTCATTCCAAGAATTCACAGCAGTTTGTAGTTCGTGCTGTTCCTTTGTCACCACAGCCACGTCGTCCGCGTATACAAGGTATATTCCCTATCCTCTCTCACACATATTCTCTTCAAGCAGTTGTCTGTGATATATCTAAAGAGTAACGGAGATGGTACACTGCCCTGCCTTTTACCCAGTCTTCGTTTCATATCATTTCTCCAACCTGTCTCCGCTCAAACTGCGGTTTAAGTGGTGTTTTCATACACATTCCTTTATTATCCTTTATCAGCTTCTTATTTATTCTATAAGATCTTCCATCACCATCCACAATCTCTCTTTGTATTCTATCAAAAGCTTTCTCTAGATCTATAAATGCGATAAATGCTATCTTATTCCATTATGCTTTCCTTCTACTATCATATTTAAAGAGAATATCAGGTCAATTACAATTCTATTTAGCCTGAATCCAGCTACTAATTTCCGATCTTTCCTACCTCTCCGCCTTTTTTTTTCTCTATTATCCTCTTTGGATATTTTATATGCGCTCAATAGCAACACTATTCCTTTGTAATTCTGACACTCTCTTCTCCTTTTTATGTATTGGGCATATCACAGCTTTTCTCCAATCCGAATGTTCTCCTCTCTACATATACAAATTATAAGTTCTGTCATCCACACCACCACATACCTTCTCCTGAATTGAATATTTCATTATTCAATCCATCAGTTCCAGGTTCCTTCCCATTCTTAAGGCTCTTATAGCTCTGGTCTCACTTCCTCGCCAAGGCATCAGTTCTAAGTCTTCCGGTTCTTTATTCTCCATTTTGTAAGCCCTCCTCCTCTATGAATTCTCTGTCGTTCCAAGATTTATGTATTCATCAAAATATTCTCCTGCATCTCCTCGACCCTCTGAATAATCCACCACTGGTTCTCTGTCTTAAGTTGAATATCACATTCTGTTATTCATCTTTGTTCTTAATCTCTTAGCCATTCCATATATCAACTTGCTAGTGCTCCTCATCTCTTCCCTCCAAATTTTCCTCCTATCCTTTTCCCATGATCAAGTCATGATGTTTCTCGGTCTCCTTACTACTTCTGCTCGATAGCCAGAACACATGCTTGTCTATTTTCCTCTGTCCTGGTCTTCATCCATAAAACGGTATTTCTTGTTTTTCTTTACTACGTCTTTTTGATTCTCCTCATTCCACCAAAGTCTTTCTTTTTCCACTACTTATCTTTTTGTTCCAATCACTTCTCGTGCAACCTGCTCCACACCTTTTCTGAAATCTCTCCAACCTTCCTCTAGTCGCGTTCGCCGACAATTCCTGAGATTTCTTCATAATAACAATAATAATAATAGAGGGAGAGTACACGCATACTCGAAGCGATGAAATTACCTCCCATTTTTACTAGTGCGTCTTTCTTTTGCGTTCATATTTTCTTACACACTCATCTCCAGGCAACATATTACAACCACCATTTATCCACATATCATATACACATGATTAAAGTACACCCCACTTCTAGATAACAACTTACAGACATCCCTACTACTCATATCCCTGTGTGCGGGGAGAAAGAATTTCCCACAGCGTATGTCGTAGAAGTCGACTAAGGGGCGGTGGTGGTTGGGTTGGCTCACTACCACCTATCTCTTGCTAGAAATGCTGATGCATGCCTCGGATGGTCGTGATCGCTGCAAACGACCTTCTAATTTTCGGCGAAATTGTATGAATCGTATGGGCACATGGAATGTCAGAGGAATAAATCTTGAGGAGAAGAGGAGAGAGAAAGATGATGCAGATGAAAGCAAAATTTGATTTGCTCACGTGACTGAAACAAAAGATGAAAGCAGATGAAACTGATGGTGAAATGGGGCGCCAGTGAAGAGAGTTCACAGAGGGAGAGAAGGAGCCGTACTTTGATTATGACCGGTGGTACAAAAGCTATGGTAGACTTTGTGTGTGTGAATCCAGATAACTAATGGTTAAATTTAAGTTTGAAAAGCTCAAGGTATGTGGTGGTTGTGACGGATGGTCCATCTGAGGGAAACGCTGAAGAGAGTACTATTTTGGGATGAACTGACTGATGTTCTTGATAAAGTAGTAGGAGCTTCAGATTGATAGTGTTGGGGGACCTGAATGGTTGGGATAGGTGATCAAAAAAAGGGATGGTATAACAGGTGGTTTTAAGGTGTCAGGAAATGAGAATGGTAGAAGGTGATTGATTTCTGGGAAGAGAGAGAGGTATCTGTGTAAGTAATACTTTCTTTAAACACATTATGATCCGTGGCACTGGCTGGTGGTGTGTGATTTGCACTAAGTGAGCATGATTGATTTTGTGTTGGTGAAGAAGGAGATAAGCTGAAGTATGTGCTGGAAAAATCAGTGAGGGGGTTAAGAATGGGATTATCTGATCATTATGTTGTTCTAGTGGGTAACAAGAGGGGCCAATAAGAGAAGTGATACGAGTAGTGAGCAGTGGTAATTAAGAGTGAGAAGGTTAAGTGAGCAAGACAATAAGGATAGGTATGTAAGAGCGCTCGCGAATGTGAACGAGTCGATACTGAACAAATCTGGGGCAAATGAAGGAGGCAATTAGTAGTGCAAAGGAAGTGGGGATGTGCTAAAAGTAGGAAGTAAGAATGTTACCAGCGAATGGTGGAATGAAGAGGTGATGAAAGCGGCTAAAAGTAAAAGAAGCGTGGCTTGAATGCATTAAAAGCAAATGATGAAGTTCAAAGAAAGATGTTGGAATTATAAGGAGGAAAAAAAGAAATAATTAAAAGGTGCATACGTAGGAGAAAACAAGAGTAAATGAACAGTTTGAAGGAGGATGAATGGAGGACATACAGGAATAGGAAGCTCTTCTGGAAGGGAAGCGAAAGGTTAAGAATGAGAATAAGGGGAATCTGCTTAGAATAATGAATAGGGATGGTGCTTTGTAACTGATGAAATGGATGTGGAGGGAAAGTGTGGAAAGAACACTTCGGAAATCTGCACAATATTAACAGAATGATGGAAAAGGTGAATGGTTTTGATGGTGCAAGAAGGAATAGGTATTTTGGGATGAGGTTGCTAGTAAGGAGGAGGTAATGGGTAGGTGAGAAAGTTAAGAAAATAAAATCGTGTTATGAAATTACAAAGAAAATGGATCATGATGAAGAGATGGTGATTGTACTGATTGTGCTAATAAAGGTTGATGAGGAGTATTAACCTGGCGATTGGAGGAGAGTGGTACAGTACCCTTATATGGGCCTAGGTAAGGGGAGAAAAGGGGGAACTGTAGAAATTATAAGGGAATAAGTTTATTGAGGCAGGGAAGGTATATGCTGGTATTTTTGGTCGAAAGAGTGCCGAGTGACTAGGTGGACCTAGATGGGTGAAGCAAACAAGGTGCGTTTAGGAGTGGTAGATGATGTAAAATCAAATCTTTACATTGAAACAAATGACTGAGAAACTTATGGAGATATAGGAATAATTTGTTGAAGTTTTGAAGACGATACAACAGATTTATGATTTAGAGTTTAATAGGAAGCTAAGCAAGAGCATATATATTATAAGATATGCTGAATAACTGTAGATACATAAAGGCATGGGCCTGGTGGCAGGTCATGATGTTTAGGATTGTGGTGGTGGGCTAAGAGGTCCTTGGTTATTCAATTTGTATATGGATGGCTGCTATGAAAGAAATTTATGGGATGGCAGGAAATGTGGTGGGTGGTAAATGATATGGAGAATGGAGATTATGGAGGTGCCCACCTATTAAAAGGTGATGATTTGGTTCTGAAGTAAACTGTAGGAGTTTGGAGGATTGGTAGAGAGATTTGGCAGGGCAAAAGGAGGGGGGTTTGAAAGTAACGTAGATAAGAGTATGGTTGGTTGTGAGTGAGACAGTCCTCAGTGTGGAAGTTCTATGTTAGATGGTGAGCAGTTGAAATGAAAGGTATCTGAGTTTAAATATGTAGGGTATGTATGTGTTGGATGAGAAGGAACGGATGATGGTAGTGGGAAGGGAAAGTTTAATGGCAGGAAGGTTGTTGGGCGCAATTAAATCGTTGGTAGATCGTAAAGGTGAAGTCTTGAGAGCGCTAGAGTCTTACATGAGGGCATGTTGTTACCTGTGTTATTGTATGGTAGAGACTATGGTCTGGAATAAGAAGTATAGATCTAAAGTTCAATGTGTGTTCAGATGGACAATCTTAGGGCAATATTAGGTGTAGGTGACGAATTAATAAAGAGAAATGAACTGTGGCTAGAGAGTTGTGTGGTGTGAAGAAAGGTAAATGAGAATAAATGAAAGTATGTTGAAATGGTTTTGTCACGTGAAAATGATGAATGATAGTCGGCTGGTTAAGGGGATGTATAGTGTGTGTTAAACCGACCGGCTGGGGAGAGACCGAAGAGAAAGTGACGAGTCGGTGAACGAATGTCTGAAGAGAGAAATGTGAGTTTGGCAGAGGCGAGAATAAAGGTGCATGATAGAGAGAATGGTGGCTGTATGGGGGATGGTCAGCCCACTGGGTCATGGAAGAAACCTACATTGACGCGATTACTACAGTGGGGGTCCGTCATGGTCCCAAGAAGCGAGTGGATTTCTGTCCAGAATATTTAAATTAATTAATGGTACAGAGGTGGTGGTAGGCTGGGCTTTTTTTCGACATTTGTCATACTTTCCTGCTTTTCTTTCCGATGCTTGTAGCGCTCCTTACTCCCAATCTTGGGAAAATAAGGTAGATAAAGAAAGAAAGAAAGAAAGAAAGAAAGAAAGAAAGAAATAATAATAATAATAATAATAATAATAATAATAATAATAATAATAATAATAATAATAATAATAATAATAATAATAATAATGTTGCTAGTATGAAATAGAAAATAAGTAGAAACATTTTCAATCTTAGCAATATGTGTCAAAGGCAAGATATAATTATTAAATATGCACATTAAATTGAACTAATTAATTCTCAATACCCGAAGTTCCCAATTTTCCCATTGCACATGTGATTTCCATGTTATTGATCAATTTAATTGAAACTCTTCACTCCCCCAATCTTTGTTAAGACTTTTTGTATACCGTTATTGATTTGTTCACCTTTAAAGTTTAAGAATATTTTTAGGTGTTTATGATTTAATATTAAGAAAAGTTCTGAGACGCTGATGCATAAATATACATTCCGAGATTCTATACTCGATAGTTGTTTTTTTTTTTCTTTCTTTTTGTCAAGTATTTTCTTTTCCGTTCAAGTATTGTATGGTAATGATCCTAACAATTTCGCCTGCAAAAGTCGTTTTTTTTGTTTAACATTTTAACTATACCTATTAAACACTATTTTTATTTTTTATTTTTTGCATCTTTACCAATCCTTTCTCCGAAATTTGTTTTTAATAATATTTTTTTTTTATGGTTTGATCACTTGTTATGCCATCTTTATATACCATTTTTGTGGATATGAAAATATTTACCACTAAAGTCTTTTCATTACGCATTTTTCAAACAGAGATTTGACTATATTTCTTACTTCCACTGATTTTTTTTTTTTTTTTAAGGTTTACATTACATGTCAAGTCAATTTTTTTGATTTTTTAATTTGAGATTTGTTTTTAGTATGGCGTAAAACGAATATCATATAAACATCTGATTTGATTTAGTGATTTTCATCTTGATAATACATTTTTTTCTTTCTTTCTGATTTTAACAGCTTTTTTTCTTGTCCACAGCTGGTGTTTTTAGATTCCCGATTTTCTTAACCCAAGTGTAGTTCGTTTACTTCTTCATATGCTTATGGTAGATCCTATGAAAAGAGCAACCATTGAGGATAAGTAAGTATTCTGCTTGGTGTTTGTTTACCGAACTTGAATCTAATAAATTTAATGGAAACCGATTTAAATTTATTATTATTATTTTTATTATTATTATTATTATTATTATTATTATTATTATTATTATTATTATTATTATTATTATTATTATTATTATTATTATTATTATTATTATTATTATTTGAGAAGTAGTTAGGGGATAGAGCATAATCTAGGTTTATGAATCGACGAAATTTTGAGATTTCAACAAATTTTACGATTTCAACAAACTTGATCAAGTAAAATGTTGCATGTGGGCAGCAAAACTGACGATTTACTTGAACTGAATGAAGTTTGACAACCTCCCAAAAGTTTGATGAGCTCGACCTTCGATTATAATACAACCATGAATCTTACCATGAAGATAAAACTAAGGCCAGTGTGGACGCGAGAGTTTGTAACGTTTGTTCTTACTGATAGTTTGACTGCTGAAAACGTTGCAAACAAGCAAAACTTCCCTGGCAATGCACCTTTAGTTTTATCCTGATAATTTATTGAATGAGATATACGGTTTGCTAGTCGAGCTCACCGCTTTCGGGAGATTGTCGTAATCCTTATTCAGTTCAAGTAAATTGTCATTTTCCTTTCAAAGCAACGTTTTTACTAGATACATTTTACTTAATCAAACAAATCGTTACGTGCAGGTGATCCTTTAGGCAAATTACTAAATATAGCTTTAGATAAAAAAAAAATAATTAAAAACAAACTTTAACAGACTCTGGCCACCCCGTGGCATTTTTATTTGTGAATTTTAATAATGTGATATTTTCTGTATATTCTGATTTCTGAACATTATTTTCTAGTTATAGTAGTGATGAAGAGTACTTTAAAATTCCTGTTCATTTATCTGTGCAAGATTTCACTGATTTGAAAAAATTAAACCGAAAATTTTAACTTTTCTTATTTGTTCAATAATAATAATAATAATAATAATAATAATAATAATAATAATAATAATAATAATAATAATAATAATAATAATAATAATAATAAGAATAAGAATAAGAATAATAATAATAATAATTTTGCAATTTTTTTAGGAAGCATGATTGGTTTCAGAAGGATCTTCCATCATATCTGTTTCCCCCTCCATATGATCATGATATCTCTGTTATTGACCAGGACGCCCTGCAAGAAGTGTGTGAGGTGAGAAAATAAGAACTGGAATACATACACAATTGAATCAAACACTCACTTAACAGCTAACCTCTTGTGTATCTTTTTTTCTTTCAATTTTGCTAACTATTCTTTAGAAAAATATTATATACACATTGTAATGTTAAATGAATTCATAAACTCCACTACAATACAACACAAGGACCCAAGCACGCAGAAAACAGTAGGCACATTATTGTGATTCAGAAAGATTATTTAATATATGCATAGGGAACTGACGTGTTTATTATTGAAACTAAATTAACCCAAAGAAGTGATAGTTTTAGGAAGGATAGACCATGGATCATATCAGACAAACCTTTTAGAATTTATGGAATACATCACTACTGACTGCATTGACCGTGAAGATCCAGTTGATGTTAAATATTTGAACTTCAGCAAAGCCTTTGATGCAAACGTTATCACAATGTTGTATAGGTGAAGTAGTTCATGGTTAGATTTAAGAGTGGGTGAACAATAGAAGGTTGCTTGTGCAACTGAATGGTAATATAATGGAAAGAGAGAGAAGAGATCAAGAAATTGAGAAATATTCTCAAACCTTTTTTTCTGGATCCTTTATATTGGTCTCAAACAGGACTGCGAAGCCGGAGTCTGAACCAGGTCAGAAACAATTTTGTTGGTAGAGTTGAAGCTAGAGTGGAATAAAATTACATAATATATAGTATACAATTTGCAGCAGCATATATACATATATAGTTATACATATAAAGATAAGATAGTATAGAGGGTAGAGAGAGTATAGTATATATATATAGAGATATATATATATGTGTGCGAGCCAAGAAACAATTTTGTTGGTAGAATTGAAGCTAGAGTGGAATAAAATTACATTTATATTTGCTGTAAAATAAAGGGGTTTAGAGCCGGGGAGGATTTGGAGTCTGAGCGAGGCAATTTTAAAATGTCAGAGCTGGACAATTTAAAATAATGGGGCCTATGGCTGAAAAAATTAATTATTCTAAGAAGCCCTAGTTTCAAATGAAATCTTCAGAAAACTTTTAATTTAATCCATCATATTATTATTATTATTATTATTATTATTATTATTATTATTATTATTATTATTATTATTATTATTATTATTATTATTATTATTATTATTATTATTATTATTATTATTATTATTATTATTATTGGAAATGATGTTTAAAATTTGAGGATAAAATAAGCTACTCTTATTTTTACCCAGCCCAAAAAATAATGAGAGAGATGCTTAGATGTAATTTTTTTCCTCAAATGAATGGTTGAGATATCAATGAAAATTATCCACCTTGATATATTGATACATGAAAAATCTTACTAACCCCTCAAAAGTGAATTTAAAGCTAGGCCTTTGATATATCGATTTGTATTATAAGAGATATTTATTTGGTTATTTAATATAGCTACATGTTTGTTAAGCGTTTTGATTGCCAATACTGATGAGTGATGGGAGAAAAGGTCCTCGATGATTACAACTCGCTTCTTCCACCCTTCCCATGCTGTGTATCACCGACAAAAATGTGTTATGTATATTTGGTTTACCTCGAAGTAATTTTCCAGTTAATTTAGGGAGTATAGTTGTATGGGTATTTTGTCCCACCTCCGCTCTTTAAAGAATTATTATTTTAAACATATAAACTTTTTACTGTCTACAAATCGATGCTTCCTGATTAAACTTATTTTTTGCATTAAATAAATAAAAAACAGGATCTTTTTACGTTTTGATTTGTTGAGGTAAACAATTTCAACTTTTGGTCTACAACACTTTTTTACCAAACAAGCGATGGCACGAAAAATCAATTGATTTTTTCAACTGATTTTTTCACTTGATTCTATTTTCACTTGATTTTTTGCTCTTTTTGATTTTTTTGTTTTTTTTATATATATATTTTTACCTTTTTTATTATTTAAGTGACACTCAGTCAGGTTTGCAAATTAGGGAATAATAATATCATAAAGGCCACTTGTTTCAAATTTTCATTAATTGTAAATATGTTTCAATAAAGATCATACTAAACATGTTTCTTATTTCTGATGTAATATATTATCATTATTACAGTCAACAACACTCTTGGTGCTACAGTTTCATGTTGCCTGTCTATAGGCCTATTTTGAGATTTCCTTGAACACAGATTTAGGGTCTAGGGGTTGCACAATACTTAATCGAGCCTAAAAAAGTTTGTTTATAAATTATATTTCGCGTGACGTCTCGTTTCTCAAAAAATCCAAAAAATCAAAAATTGATTTTTTTCTCAAAAAATCCAAAAAATCGCCAACCCTGCAAATAAGCCACAGCACCAAAAATAGTAATTTACCTTCTGATTTATATTTGCTGAAGAAATTTAAAGAAAAGTAAACTAAAAGTAAAAAATATAAAGAGACCTACTGGAAAAAACCTGGGAAAGAAAGAAATTTTTCACGAAAGTCAGGAAAGACAAAATAGGATGGCTTCCGAATTAAAAACGCCTAATTAAAGGAACTTTAAATTGTTTGAAACTTGTCATGAAGAAGTTGATTAGTAATGTTGATGTCAATTGGGAAATAGAAAAGTCATAGCGAAAAGAGTTTTGTTGGTGTATATCAACCTTAGAGTGAAGAATGAAGTTTTAGTAACCTCAAAGCAAAGAAATCAGGATAAAAGTTAGTGAAATGCATAATAAATGTGACGAAAGGTTTGTTTGCACATAAATAGAATGAAGGTATTGGGTAAAGCTGGGTTAATAATGATAAAATTATCCATTGGCAGGATTAGACATTTTAGTCCTTTTTGAAGCACAGGGGAATAATTTTTGAATCATTTTCACAGAAACTTCAAGTCGATACTAGCGAAGTTCAAAATGCTCTTCACTCTGAAGATCCTCATAACCAGTTGGCCATTGCTTATCACTTGATTGTTGATAATAAACGTTTTGTTGATGTTAATACCATGTACAGGTTTGTAAGTCATGTTTTGTTATCCTGAAGTAAGATTACTTCGTTCAACAATTTGATAGTTATACAAATATATTAACTTGTTATTTTTAAAGAACATTTTAGGATTCTTGAATCATATATGAAGACAAATGTTAATTGACAATAGTAAATAATAAATACGTTCATAAGTAAAAACAAGTTTTGGCTTGGTTGACGTTGAATTAAAATTACAATATTGTGTAAGTTTAGTTAACTTGACTGCAGTTCTTTTCAGGGTATTTAATGTCTTCATTAATATTAGACCCTTGATAAATTCGTATTAAAAATGTTTAAAAAAAAAATATTTAAATATTTATATTCATTTCTCATTTAAAAGTATGTTATATATTCTGTAGAAATTATTATTATTATTATTATTATTATTATTATATTATTATTATTATTATTATTATTATTATTATTATTATTATTATTTTTATTATGTCTCCTTGGTTATTCAATTTGTATATGGATGGGGTTACGAAAGAATTAAAGGTGGGGGTGGCAGGAGATGGTGTTAGAATGAAGGAGAATGGAAGAGAGTGGAGGATGCTCTACCTATTATATGCGGATGATTTGTTATGTGTGGTAAACTAAAGAGAGTTTGAGGATTAGTAGAGAGATTTTGCAGGGTGTGCAAAAGGAGGTGTTTATTCTTATTAAGAGTAAGGTTATGGCGCCAGGAGTGAGGGACGGTCCCTTTGGTAAATAAAGTTGAGTGTTGATGGTGAGCAGCTGAATGGTAATTGGTTTTCTTAAAAACATTTAGGATATAGCTGATGAAAGGGAACGGATGATGCAGAGTGTAGTAGAAAGTTGTGAATGGCATGAAGGTGGCTGGTGCAATTAATCGTTGGTGGATAAAGGTACTAAGTCTTGAGTGCGATAGGGTCTTACGTGAGGGTATGTTGTTATGTTGTTACCTGTGTTGATGTATAGTGGTGAGACTATGGTCTGGAATAAGAAAGATAGAAAATTTGTTCAGATGGACAACCTTAGGCGTCATAGGTGTGAGAAGAATTGACTAAATGAGGAATGAAACTTAGAGAGTTATGTAGGAAGAAAGGGATAAAATGAGAGAATAAAGGAAAGTACGTTGGAGATGGTTTGGTCAAGTGGAAAGGATGGATAATAGTCGGTTGGTTAAGCGGATGTATAGTGGCGAGCGGGTTGGGAATCGACCGACTGGGAGATCGAAGAAAATGTGGATTGAGTCAGTAAAGGAATGACTGGAGGAGAGAAGAAAGGTGCATAATATGAGTGAATGGCGGGATTTTGTGAGTGGGTATGGTTGTGGCCCACCTGGGCCAAGGGATGAACCCCACATTGACGAGATACGTGAGGGTACGTCGCGGTTCCAGGAAGCTTTAGAGTTGATTTTCTGACTGCGACGAGTTCTCACTCAAAGGTGTAAAGTTGGCGGTAAGGCTGGACTTTCTTTTCGACTTGTGTCATATTCTTCTACTATTTTTCTGTTTCTGGTTCATGTTACGCACCTTATCCTCAGTCTTGGGGAAAGAAGGTGGGTGATTTTTATTATTATTATTATTATTATTATTATTATTATTATTATTATTATTATTATTATTATTATTATTATTATTATTATTATTATTATTATTATTATTACGTTTTTCAGCATACGAGATTTTTACAATCCAAGTTCTCCACCTCCATCAGCTCCACCGTCATTCAGTCCTTCTGATCCAAGCCCAATAAAACCCCACCCTGAGAGGATTGCTCGTAAGTTTCCTTTCTCAATGCATGATTTTAACAGGAGGAAATTGGGAGTTTGTAATCCCAGTCTGTCCCACTTTAATTATTTGGTAAACAAATTTTCCTAACTCATAGTTATAAATAATGACCTGAATAGACCCACATTTGAACATTGCTAGTATTACTCCATTTGTAAGCTCTTGTAGCTAATTAGGATTAAAACATTTGAGATGAACAAATTATAGATGTACAGGATTTCATTTCGGAAATATGAAATTGCTGAAGGTATTTCTGAGTTTTTATATAAAACAGAAGTAAATAATAATAATTCATGAAAGTTTCACATATTTGAAAGTAGGGTAACATGCATCTTCTATATGACTGATCTGTTTTTGCAGATCCTAATGTTTATTCATACATCATTTAAATTATTATTATTATTATTATTATAATTATTATCATTATTATTGTTATTATCTGCGGATGATTTGGTTCTTTGTGGCGAATCTGAAGAGAGTTTGAGAAGATTGGTAGAGGGATTTTGCAGGGTGTGTAAAAGGAGGGGTTTGAAAGTAAACGTAGATAAGAGTAAGGTTATGGTTGTGAGTGAGGACACTCCTCAGTGTGAAGTTATGTTAGATGGTGAGCAGTGGAACAAGTGTCTGAGTTTAAATATTTAGGGTAATATGTTGTGGATGAGAAGGGAACGGATGATGCAGAGTGTAGTAGGAAAGTTGTGAATGGCAGGAAGGTTGCTGGTGCAATTAAATCGTTGGTGAATGTAAAGGGACTAAGTCTTGAGTGCGATAGGGTCTTACATGAGGGTATGTTGTTACCTGAGTTATTGTATAGTAGAGACTATGGTCTGGAATAAGAAGTATAGATCTAAAGTTCAATGTGTTCAGATGGACAATCTAGGGGCATGCTTGGTGTGAGAAGAATTGATAAAATGAGGAAATTTAACATATTAGAGAGTTGTGTGGTGTGAAGAAAGGGGGTAAATGAGAGAATAATGAAAGTATGTTGAGATGGTTTAATATGTGGAAAGGATGAATGATAGTCGGTTGGTTAAGCGGATGATAGTGGCGAGTGTGTTGGGAACCGACCGGCTGGGAGACCGAAGAAAAAGTGGATTGAGTCGGTGAACGAATGTCTGAAGGAGAGAAATGTGAGTTTGGTAGAGGCGAGAATAAAGGTGCATAATAGGAGTGAATGGCGGGGTTTTGTATGGGGGCATGGTTGTCCACCTGGGCCAAGGGAGAACCTCCTTACATTGACGATTTACCATAGTGAGGGTCCTTCGCGGTCCCATGAAGCTCTACTCATCTTCTGTCTGTGACGAAGTTCAACTCACTACTAATGGTACAGAGGGGTGGTAACGCTGGGCTTTCCTTTCGACCCTTGTGGCCTCTTTCTCTACTGCTTTTCTTCCGATAAGACACACACCTACCCCCAGTCTTGGGGAAAAGAGATAGATAAAGAAAGAAAAATATATATATATATATATATATATATATATATATATATATATATATATATATATATATATATATATATATATATATATATATATATATATATATATATATATATATAATATATATTTCAGCTCTTCGTGATCGTGCCTTCACTGGTGATCGCAGTCTTTCAAAGGGAACACCTGTTAAAAGAGCAAAATCATTTATGGTATATATATATATATATATATATATTATATATATATATATATATATATATATATATATATATATATATATATATATATATATATATATATATATATATATATATATATATATATATATATATATATATATATATATATATATATATATAGGAAAGATGTATTTCATT
>JABUQX010113677.1:22500-38113 GCA_015478945.1 Trachelipus rathkii
TATTTTTATCGTAAATTTTTTTTATGGAAAATTTGAATTTCTTTATCAATGATTTGTCCTCCGATGCATAAAATCATAGTAGATTTTTTATTGAAATTAAGGATCCAGAGTCGGAAAGGATGGAGGGACTAGGGGGAGTGAAAGTTGAAAGAAAAGTGGAGTTCTACATCTCTGGAACACGTGTTAATTTTGAGTAAAATATTGGTTTTAGTTGGTTGTTGCAATTTTTGGATTGACAACTTCTTGCACAATTATTTTTTCAAAGGGGGTTCAGGATGGCCGGAAACATGATTCATAACTCAAAACTAGCAAAAATCTCATGTTTCAACCTTTGACAAGATAACCTTTTATTAATTTGAATAGGGTGTTGCCATGGGGAAAAATTGTTTTGGCAGTTTAGGACGACAATTATATGGTAATCCAATATTATTTCTTTGAAACATCAGTGCTTTTATCCCTCCTAATGATTAAGCCCAAAGGGGATGCTGTAGAAAAGGCACTTGATCCGAAGGGAAATAAAAATCTGGTTTCAAGATAAGTTATAACATTTTGCACGTACAAAAATAAAAAATACAATTTACTTTGCAAATTCTAATATTTTAGTATTGATAAAACTCACTATCAAATTATAAAATGGGAAACTCTATGCACCCAACAAGGACACTCAGCATTAGTCCGGCAAGACTGTTTCGAGCATTCCGAACCTGGCCACACTTATCTTTCAAAACAAACAACACACACCGGAATCGGGCTCGGTATGACCTGGGAATTAAACAACCTCACAACTTCTTTTGATCCTGTTCTGCCCTCACCCCAGCCGGAACTGAGACAATGCTTGATACTGGAATCCCTCAGTCTGTCATCTTCGGTAGGTTTCTTTGTTGATACCTGACAAGGAATCGATCTCTAGATTCAACCATGTCCATTGATGTTGATGAAGTTCTACCATGACCCTTCATCTACCCTATAAGCAACCTGGTGGATCCTCTGATTTAGGGCCCCCAATGATGAAGTAGTGAACACCTTTGGTTCTAGGTTATCTCCCAGTCCGAAATGAAACTAACTCTCCCGTCTGTGATGTCCCCTGGAGACCCCGCAACAATCACAGCCTTTCTCTCAAACACTGATGCCAGTCGCATTGAGAGCAGAGTCACCAGCTGTCTGGCTCACTCTAACACCCTTTATAAACCCTGGCATATGGCCTTCTTACAGTGGAAATTGTCGTGGCTGTTATTCAAACTTTGAAGAACTACCTGACTTATATAGTAAAGTTCCTATCGACCAAAAAATGTATATGTGCCTGCAAGACCTACGCATCTGTGGACGTGCATTTTACTTCCACCAAGTGTCGAATTCCCTTTGGAAATTCAAGAATAGTGGTGGTTTCTCATTCACAAAACTATTTCGCTACCCCTTTGTATGATCCCACATGTAGTGGCAACAGAATCCATCTGACCTCAAGGACATTACAGTATTATTCTAATATATCTGCCCCAGGTGTCCATATTTTAAAACCGATTTATAGGTATCTTTTCCAGCACTTCCATCTCCTGTTGTACTGATTAGTGATCTTAATCTTCACTCATCCTTTGGGTGGGACTTTGCCTCCCACATTGTTGACACTCTTGTGGAACTTATAGTGATTAGTTCTCATACCAAGTGTTTAATTACAGAAATACCCACTGATGAATGCCTTCTGACAATCTAGCAGTTTCTCATACGTGTCCTTTTACTCACTCTGATTCCTTCTGACCAGTTTTTTTGGCTGCGCTTAGCGACCACCATCAACATACAGTGCCCCACGGGATTCCAACCAACTTGGGGAGCCTTCTGCCACTTGGAGTATGCCACCAGCAGTAATAGACATTGTTTTATCATGCAGCTGCACTCAATGTGTCTCTGAGGTTTCCAGCAGACCGTGGAATTTCACTTTATTCTAACAAGATATTTCACTGCATAAAAGTATTTCGCTCGAACCACAGTGGTAAGAAGTCTTCCACCTCTTGAATCGTCTCTGAGTGTTCCATGCAAGCGGAGAAAAGAAAGTTGTAAACAATGCAAACAAACCCTAGCACATCCGGGTCATGATTCTTCTTAAAGTGGCGGCAGGTATCGGATCCAGTCGTATCAGTGGGAGTAGAAAATATATATCCGACTTAGGGGACTCCACTGGAATCCCTCAACGCCCAAGACTGAAGTCTGGTTGCAGGTGGTCCAAAGTTAGGACGGAGACACGCCACCTCTCCAACGGTGATCCACCCGGTCCGTCCATAACTGGTACTATTTCAGCTCTGATCCGGTAGCTTCACGCCTGGAATAGTTTGTTAGTTTCTAATGTCTCACTATCTTGAAGTAGTAGTTTTATAACATCATAACTTCCTCCCTTCCTCCCGATTTCTCACTGCAGCCAGCGGACATCTCTAAGGTAACCATTCGTTTACCCTATTAGAATTTTTGGCCATTCCGCTTTCAAGGATGGTGCACTTGAACAGACGGTATCTCGTATACAATGATCCAACATAGCAGTCTTTCTCAGCACAAGCCTTTGTGTCGTTTGTACAATAGAATTTGGTTGGAAAGTTCTTTCCCGTCAGTATGGTTCACTACTTATGCTGTCCCGATTCCGAAACCGGGGAGAGACCCGCGCATAATAGACAATCAAAGACTCATCTCGCTTACGTTTTATTCATGTAAAGTGGTGGAGTAGATAGTGACAGAGGGTGCCTTGTTCCAACTCTGGAGGTTTCACGCCTCCACGCGCTCACTCCGGCTTTGGAAACACCGATCAACGACAGACCCGCTTCTTAGCCTGGATTATGATGTCCGCGAAGCCTTCTCAATCAACAAATTGGCCCTAGCAGTATTTTTTGATCTTGATAAAGCTTGCGACACCTCCTAGAGGAATGCCATACTCATAAAAGCTTCATTCTTTAGGCCTTCGTGGTCAGTTGCCACTTTTACAGACCCTTTTGTTGCACATGGCTATATCTATTCAGGTTCGTTGTTGAACGGCTTTAACTCTAGATATTTATCTTGATAAATAACTACCTCGGGGCAGTATTCTGCTGCCTTCGCTGTGGACTTTAATGATATTGAATCTGGGATTCCCACATCAGTCAAATGTTTCTCGACTTTTATTCAAACTTTGAAGAGCTAGTCCAACAGGAAGCTGGAGAAGATACTATAAATAGCTTTAGAGTATGGACAGCTGGGAGCAAGATAAAACATCAACACTATTTGGAATGATGAACATGACTTTCACTTTTTCCCCAACAAAGATCAGTACTATATTATTCCTTACTAAAGGTGCGATGGGCGCATCGAGTCTCCCAGCTCCTTTTCTGAATCTATGGATCTCTGATACAGGGCAAACAAACTGTCAGATTCCTTGACCTACTCCTCGATGATTCTCTAATATATCTTCCTCACTTACGTCAACTAAAAGCGGACTATCGCCGTTCACATAATTTACTCCGCCACCTTACATCAAGAAAGTGAGGTGCTGATAGAAAAAAACACTTTAATCTGTATGTTGCTCTTAATCGAGCCAAGGTGAACTATGGCTGCTCTATATACGGATAGGCTTCTCCAACTTACCTCTGTCTCCTCGATCCAATACAAAATGATGATCTCAGAATAGCAGCGGTTGCCATGCGTTCTTCACCCAAGGTGAGCCTTGAGGTGGAAACCAACATGATGCCATTGCCCCTCAGAAGGGAGTATCTCAATGTGTGCCACGTTTAGGAAGAATGACATCTTTGAGAAAAGATTGGTGGAGCCTTTGTTATTCACAATACTGAAACTTTTAATAATAATAATAATAAAGTAGCTTAGATGTGGATGATTTTGTACTAAATACTCTAAAATTAATTCCAAAATATGAAAGTGTTAGAGTGCTGTAAAAAAGCGATATATATATATATATATATATATATATATATATATATATATATATATATATATATATATATAGTGGCAGGAGTGTTGTATACCTAGGGACAATCTTAGGGCGTGTTAGGTGTGAAAGAATTGATAAAATGAGGAATGAACGCATACTAGAGAGAGTTATGTGGTGCGGAAGAGCGCAAACAGGCACAGATCTGCTGCTGAGATGGCTTGGTCATATGGAAAGACTGGAATGATAGTCGGTTGGTTAAGGGGATGTATAGCGGTGAGTGTGTTGGGGAATCGACCATCGAGACCGAAGAAAAGCGGGATTGAGTCATGAACGAACGTCTGGAAGGGAGAGAGAGGTGAGCTCGCAGCGAGAAGGTGCAATGGAAGGTCGGGAGGGGTTTTGTGGAGGGAGCATGGTTGTGGCTCCGTTCCAGCCTGGACAACCTTGCACTTACTATACAAGCCATTGTGAGGTCCGTCGCGGTCCCGTGAAGCTCTGGTGGATTTTCTGACTGCGACGAGTCTCTACCTAATAGTACAGAGGGGAGGCATGGGCTTGTTTTTCGCACTTTTGTCATATTCTTTCTACTTTCTTTTCCGATGCATGTCAATACGCACCTTACACCCAGTCTTGGGAGAAAGAAGGAAATGATAATAGGTCAATCTGAGGAGACAGAGTTATACATAAGCATATATATATATATATATATATATATTATTATGCATACACATATATTATTAGCATATAAATATATATATATTATTATTATTACATACATATATATATATATATATATATATATATATATATATATATATATGAAAGAGTATATAAAAATATGAGAGTATGTTGTGAGAGGAGTGAGCATATATATATATATAAGAGTATATATATATATATATATATATATATATATATATATAGTATATATATATATATATATATATATATATAGTGGCAGAGAGTATAAAAAGTGTGGGGAAAGGAATGAAAGATTTAGAAAATTGGTGCGATATTATTATTGGTTTTAGTTCAGTCATTTATTTAATTATTTGTCTCTTTGCAAAGATGTAAGTAAGTCTGGTCCAGGAAGGTCATCAAATTGCTGGAATTCTTTGAAATGTGCTGCATTGATAACTGAGCTTGTTCGTTGTGGGAATATATATATATATATATATATATATATATATATATATATATATATATATATATATATATATATATATATTTATATATATATATATATATATATATATATATATATATATATATATATATATAGGTATATATATATATATCGCTCATTTGATAAAAAATAAATATATCTCAAGAATTGTTTTTCTTTTTTGATTACATTACTTAGAGATTGGTATTGAATGACGCAGTATATAGAATGATGTGTACTTAACTGTATGTTCTATAGCTCCAACTTTCAAATTTCCTCTTAATGAGAGAGAGAGAGTTTGAAAGTCACATGGTTCTGACTGACTTTTATTGAGACCTAGAAATTTGAAATTCTTCTGAAAAGAATTTTTAGTTTGGAGCATCGATTACAACAAAGGACTATTATTATTATACATATATATATATATATATATATATATATATATATATATATATATATATATATATATATATATATATATATATATATATATATATATATATGACAGCCTCAGAATGGAATGGAATGGAATGGAATGGAAGGAATGGAAAGGGAATGGAATAAGGAGGAAAAAAAAGAAATACTAAAAGGTGCATACTTAGGGAGAAAAAACAAGAGGTAAATGAACAGTTTTAAATGAGGGATGAATGAGGACATACAAGTGAATAGGAAAGGAAGGAAGGAAGAAAGGTTAAGAAATGAGAATGGAAGGAATCTTCAATGAATAATGAATAGGGATGAAATGGATGTGAGATGGATGTGGAGTGGAAAGAACACTTGAAAATCTGCACAAGAATAGTAAAGGATGGAGGTGGAATGGGAGAAGAAAATGGGACAGGGTGGTGGAGGAAAGAAGAATGGAATGAAATGGATGGTGGATGGATGGAATGGTGGATAAGCGTAAGTAAGGAGCAGTGCGAACTGGGTAGAAATTCATAGGGAACAAGTTTATTGAGTGCTTGTAGGGAAGGCATATGCTGGTATTTTGATCGAAAGAGTGCGTCGAGGACTGAGGGACTGATTGGTGAAGAAAACAAGGTGCGTTTAGGAGTGGTAGAGGATGTGTGGATCAAATCTTTATTGAACAAATGATTGAGAAAATGAGGGAGAAGAAGAATACATGTATTAGGGTTTTATGGATTTGCAAATAGGCGTATGATAGAGTTAATAGGGTATGGCAGGTATTAGTGATATGGTGTTGGAGGCTTTTGAATGGAATTAAAAGTATGTGTGTGACGATAGTGTAAGAATAAATGGTGCCAATGGATTGACATATGAGTGGGGGTGATATAGGCAGTGTTATCTTAATTTTATGGATGGGCAGGAACTGAATCCTGAGGTGGGGATGGCAGGAAATGTGTTAGAAATGGTGGAGAATGGAGCTGAGTGGAGGGTGCCCCACCCATTACATGCTACGGATGATTTGGTTTGGTGTGGCGAATCTGAAGAGAGTTTGAGAGGATTTCTTTAGAGAGATTTGGCAGTGAAAGTGAGGGGTTTGAAAGCAAACGACAGAGTGGTTATGGCCAGGAGTGAGGACACTCCCTCAGTGTGAAGTTGGCGTTAGATGGTGAGCAGCTAGAACAAGTGTCTGAGTTTAAATATTTAGGGTATATGTTGATGAGAAGGGAACGGACGATGCAGAGTGTGGTAGGAAAGCTGTGAATGGCAGGAAGGTGGCTGGTGCAATTAAATCGTTGGTGAATGCAAAGGGACTAAGTCTTGAGGTGCTAAGGGTCTTACATGAGGGTATGTTGTTACCAATAATTGCATGGTAGTGAGACTATGGTCTGAATAAGAAGTATAGATCTAAAGTTCAATGTTCAGACGGACAATCTTAGGGCAGCTTAGGGTGTGAGAAGAATTGATAAAGAGAGGGAAATGAACGTATTAGAGAGTGGTGTGGTGTGAAGAAAGGGTAAATGAGAGAATAAATGAAAGTATGTTGAGATGGTTTGGTCATGTGGAAAGGATGAATGATAGTAGGTTGGATAAGCGGGATGTATAGTGGTGAGTGTGTTGGGAACCGACCGGCTGGGAGAGAATCGAAGAGAAAGTGGATTGAGTCGGTGAACGAACGTCTCCTGGAAGAGAGAAATGAGTTTGGCAGAGGCGAGTAATGGTGCATGATAGGAGAGAATGGCGGTTTTGTATAAGATGCTGTATTAGGCCCACTAGCCAGGGGATGAACCTTACTGACGATTTACCATAAGTGGTGGGTCCACCGTGGTCCCATGATGCTCTAGGGTGGATTTTCTGTCTCTGACGAGCTCCTCACTCAATTAATGGTACAGAGGGCGGTGGCCATTTCTCTTTTTCTGACCTTCGTCAGTTGTTCTCCCACTGCTTTTTCTTCCTGATGTTTGCAATAGCACCCACCCCAATCTTGGGGCAAAGAGGAAGTTGAAGAAATATATATATACATGGTATATATATATATATATATATATATATATATATATATATATATATATATATATATATATATATATATATATATATATATATATATATATATATATATATATATATATATATATATTGAATAAGGGGGCAAGATATATTTAATTAGTAATTAAAGAATTTTACAGTCTTGTAAACGGTGAGTAGTTAACTATTAAAAATTATACCTGCATATAAAGCGTAAGGTGGTTGCCTTTAATATTAACTATATATATATATATATATATATAACACACACACACACATATTTTCACCCATAACCTTAATCATTCTCTCATCTTAACTTAACATAAAAATCCTTATTCCCATCCACCACACACATACATACATATATATAAACAACGACTGAGAAAATGAGGGAGAAGAATAAATTGGTATTGCCTGCTGATTTGCAAATGGTATGCGCGGATAGATAATAGGCAAGATTCATGCCAGGTGTTAGTGATATATGGTGTTGGGCGGTAGGCCTGAATGGAACCGCGCATGTATGACGATAAAGTGAAGCGTGCAAGAATAAAATGGTACCGGAAAAGTGATTGGTCGAATATTGGCAGCGGAGCAGGCAGGGATGGGTTTGTCTTGGTTATTCAATTCCCAGGCATGGATGGGGGGTTGGTGAAAGAACAGGAGGTGGGGGGGTGAGATTGTGTTAGAATGATGGAGGAGCTGGAGGGTACCCACCCATTATAGCGTGGATGACGATTTTTTTGGGTGAATTCAGGTGAGAGTTTGAGAGGATTGGTAGAGAGATTTGGCAGGGTGTGTAAAAGGAGGGGGTTTGAGTAAACGTAGATAAGAGTAAAGCGATTGTGAGCAAGGACAACCTCGTGTGAAGTCAGAGTTAGTGAGCAGCCGAATGGTAAGTGGTCTGAGCTTAAATATTTAGGATATATGTTGAATGACAAGGGAATGGATGATGCAGAGTGTAGTAGGAAAGTTGTCAATTTGCAGGAAGGTGGCTGGTGCAATTAAATCGTTGGTGGATGTGGGGTGGGACCAAGCCTTGGAGGGTCTAAATATGAGGGATATAGTTGTTAAGGTGAGACTATGGTCTGGAAGGACCAAAAAATAATGGGGAATGGATGGACAATGGAGAAGGAATGGAAATAGGAATGAAGGAAGGAAGGTGGATAAATAAATAAAATAAAGGATGGAATGGAATATGGTGGATGGATGGATGGTGGCCAGTGGATGGAATGGAAGGAATGGATGAAGGGAATGCCCGGAGAAGAGAAATGGAATTGGCAGGCGAGAAGAAAGGTGCATAATAGGAGCGGAAATGGCGGGTTTTCAGGCAGTAAGGGACAGGGTCCACCTGGGCTGGCGGGTGAACCCACACCGACGAGATGCCATAGCGAGGGTCCGTCGCGGCCCGTGAAGCCTAGGTTGGATTTTTTCTGACCGCGATGAGTTCAAACCAAAAGGTATAAAGCAAAGGGACGGTGTAAGGCTAGGCTTCTTTCGCGAACGCAGAAAAAGCACGTTGAGACCGTTTGGTCATATGGAAAGGATGGATGATGGTGGGTTGGCTAAGCGGACGTATAGTGGTGTGTGTGTTGGGAATCGACCAGCTGAGAGACCAAAAAGTGGATTGTGTCAGTAAAGGAATATGCCTGGAGAAGAGAAATGTGAGCTCTGGCAGAGGCGAGAAGAAAGGTGCATAATAGAGTGAATGCGGCTTTTGTAGCAGAGTACGCAGTCCACTCAATATGGGTGAACCCCACACCGACGAGATGCCATAGTGAGGGGTCTGCCTGGCCCGTGAAGCTCTAGGCTGGGATTTTCTGACTGCACATTCAAACTAAAAGGTATAAAGGGACTAAGGCTAGGCTTTCTTTCGACGTCTGTCAGATTCTACTTCTTTTCTGTTTCCGGCGCATGGTACGCACCTACCCCCTTCCCCCCAGTCTTGGGAAAGAAGGTGGATGATATATATATATATATATATATATATATATATATATATATATATATATATATATATATAGTGATATATATATATATATATATATATATATATATATATATATATATATATATATATAAGCATATATATATATATATACATGTTATTTTGGTAATGTTTCGGTTTTAGCACAATAAATTTTAAATTTAATTATGTACCCTAAATATAATAAAATGGACTAATCTGGCAACATCAAGTTTAAGACCAAATGTGTCATTCTTTGTAAAATTAAACCATATATATATATATATAAATATATATATATATATATATATATATATAGAGTGAGAGAGCATATATATATGAGAAAAGAGAAAGAGTGAGAGCATATATATACAGAGGCGACTCCTAAATTCGTGCTACTCGTGCTTAAGACGAAGTAACCTTAGAGAAAAGTTAAATCCTTTACAAAAAATATCATAATACATATAAAATTCTTATTTTTTTTTGCAAAATTGCTCAAATGAATAATAAATCTTTAGAATAAATATAAATAAAATATAAGATTGAAAAGAAAAAAGAAAAGAAGTGAAATAGAGATAACTTAATTTTATTTTTCAATCCATTAAGGCAGCTTATTCGTGTCTAAATCGAATAGCGAAGATTGCGTACGTGAGAATTTTCCCTATAAAATTGTGCATATTGTTGCCTTGGCATCTGGTAGTTACTTTTTGATGTTGTCATTCTCTTTAAGTATAAATAAGGGAAAACTTGAGTACTTTTTATTTTCAACGTATATATTATATATATATATATATATAGTGAAAGATATATATATATATATATAGTATATATATATATATATGAGGAGAGAAAGAGGGAGAAAGAGAGAGAAAGAGAGAGAGTAATGGATGAAGGAAGAATGGTTCTAAGACGGCAACAAAAATTGGGCTGAGAATTATATTTACAGAAAAGAATGCAATTAAGTTTGAAGTTTTAATAACTGGTAAAAAATATCTGTTAATGATTCGAAATTTCAAAATTTTTAAAATTTAATTAATATTTAAATAAAATCGTTTAAAATCTGCGGTGGAGCAAAAATATTTTCGGCAACATTTCTTTTAATTATTTTGAATGAATTATTAAAACAAAGTAAAAAATTTTTTTCTGCAACTTTAAATTCTAGGAAGGGTGAGAAGAGTATATTGGTGTGAAGCTGCCTATCTCGAAGTCGTCGCTCGAGTCATATGAAGATTTCTCTTCGTCTGATAGCAAGGGACCATGTGCCTGTGAGAGATATGGTGATTTGTATAAATAAATAAATATATATATATATATATATATATATATATATATATATATATAGTATATATATATATATATATATATATAGAGAAAGAGAAAGAGAGGAGAGAGAGAAAGAGAGAGAGAGGAAAGAAGGAAAGAGAGAGAGAGAGAGAGAGAGAGAGAATGGAAAATTATATTTCATATACAGTTCATAAACCTTTTTCCATTCTTAAGTGGTTTATGTTTATCAAATTTTAGATAAGATTTTATGTTTTACTAAGTTTATATATATATATATATATATATATATATATATATATATATATATATATATATATATATATGAGTAGTATAGAGAATATATATATATATATATATATATATATATATATATATATATATATATATATATATATATTATTTGTTTTAACTGTCTATAGTTTATTTCTTGGAGACCTATGTATAAAAATATTAATATAATTGTATAAAGGAATTATAGTATATGTGCTCTATACTCACCTTGCTTTCATTAAAAATTATATTTTGGATATAAATTTTCTTAAGATTTTTCAGTAAGAACTATATAAAATAATAATCAGATATTTTTTCACCACATCATGGATGTCTTAATATGAAAGATAAAACCCGAAGAATAATCGGTAAGTAGACTAAATAAAATTAAAGCCGTTTTCGATTTTGCATTTGTGCTTACTGTAACAGTCGGTTTCCTGAGCAGGTATTCGAAACATTTAAGCAGCTGAAAGAGGCTTCGTAAATGAAGCGAAAGACTACTGCATTTGATACCATTAACTCAGGGAATACAAAAGTTTTAATATGTTTTAATTGTGCTAAAGTGTCTCAATAAAAAAGTTTTTTAAGTTATAGTTTGCTTTCTGCCAAAGGGTTTATAAAAAATTACTATATACAAACTACGTCCAAAGTATTCTCTCATATATATATATATATATATATATATATATATATATATATATATATATATATATATATATATATATATATATATATATATATATATATATATATATATATATATATATATATATATACAACACACACACACACAGTAGACCTTGCAATAACGACGTAATTGGGACCGGACCCTCGCCGTTAAGTGAAAACGCCGGTAAGTGAATTACATTTTTTTTGTGGTCTCTCACGAGTGCCTGCACAAAGCTATAAGTTTGCAATAACACTAACTATAAAACAACGATAGAAAGGGAAATTTACACAATGTTTACCTTTAAAAATATCTTTAGTACGTGCAGTACATGATTTACAACTGAAAAAGAAATAGAAATATAAAATTTAAATAAAAACATTTTTATTTTGAGTATTTTGGATGTTGGCGAATCTTCATCATCTGAATCTGCAAACAACAGCCCTTGCTTTTCAGACGGTGATAGCGATGTAGTTATTGTAGAATCTGAAGTTTATGGCAGTCCAGACATTTCAGTGGAAGGGGGAAGCATTAGACATGCCTTTTTCACCTAACTTTATTACTTCTAGTTTCTCATTTAATGTGAGACGTTTGTGACTTTTCTTTTCACTAGATGTAGAGGCCATTTTTTAACTTAATAAATTTATTATACAGTATAAAGTTTGGAAAATTGCGAGATAGATGCAGAACGCACGAAGACTGTAAACAGAATGACCGCATGCATCGCAATACGCTTCACCGCAGTTTGGCGATACCGTCTGTTCGTTCGTGCGTGCGTTTCCTTCCGCACAACATTGAGTAGTTAAGAGCGCCGTTATTGCGAAACGCCATTAAGAGGTGTTATTGTATATATATATATATATATATATATATATATATATATATATATATATATATATATATATATATATATATATATATATATATATATATATATAAAGCCGTTTTCGTTTTTGCATTTGTGCTTACAAAACGTAAGAAATGCTCGAGTTTGCGTTCGTTTTTGTCAAACGTACCAAAAAATCTCGAAAAAAATTCTCACCAAAACGTAAGAATTTTGACAAATTCCGAAAGATTGCTATTTCCCGTGCTCGCCGAATTTAAGCACGTTCTTACGAAAATGTAAACAAACAAGATGGCGGTTTGGTGTCTAATTGATGAATATTTCATCCAATAAAATCAGCTTTTAAATCTAATTTCTTCCAAATGGATAAACTCCATCACAAATCACAATAGGTAATATAAACCATTTGTAATTTTTTTTTATTTCTCTTTATTCCAAAACCATGTGAGCCATCACAAATATCAGCTGATTCCAATTGTTTAGTAAACTAAAGGTAAACCTAGTACGAAATCGTGGTCGTTTAAACAGGAAATTAGTGCCCTAAAACTGGGTGAGCATTTTTATCGAGCGTAAGCACAAATGACATGACAAAAAAGAAAACACGGCTCAAATTAATTAAAAGCAATGAAAATGCAAAATTACCTATCGTAAATGCTTCGTATTATTATAATTATGATTAAAGGAGAACTAAAAGAATTAGATCAGTGGTACAGCGGACTCGCTACTCTCTATTTATCGCAAGCCCATTAATACTTCATTTGGGACTAATTCTTTATTTCTATCTGTTTTTTTAATCATAAACAAGCTGGTCTAAGGTCCTCGTGCCACACAAGCCTTGTTAATAGTTCCTATCGTTTGAAATCGTCTTTTCTCCGTAATTTCAGTTTTTTTAGCCTTATCCCCTCAAACCTTTTGATAAACTTGTTTACTCGTTTCTGATCACTTCCCTAAAACTACTGTATATGATGTTCTAAACTTCCTGTTTATGCTCGGCTTCCCAACATTGGACCCTTTTCCAGTGATCTTCACTTTCAGATTAGAAACATCTTAAAACAAAACTTCATGCAAGTTTTATATCTTCTTTATTAACAACAACCACTGTACTTTAAGATTAAAGAGTATCCCCAAGGAACTTGAGGTCACACATCGTTTACAAATATAAATGTGCTGACTGTAACATCGACTATGTAGGTCAAACTCTCTTACAACTAAAGATGCGAGCCTTCAAACGCATGGGCATTTCCTTTCGAACTAATCTCCCCCTTCAACCAGAGAATTTAGCTGTCAGAGATCACTATGACCTCAATAATCACCCTATATCTCTTCAAAAATTCTCCATTCTTCAAAATGCTTCTACAGATGAAGAACTGGAAAATTTGGAATCTTTTATATAAGAACACTTAAACCTACACTTAACATCCATGACTTCTTTGGCACTCCTGATTGTCTCGTACTAATTGCCCGGAATTTCAGAAAAACGAACACGACTACTTCGTTTTGTAAAACCAATGAACTAGCTGTTGTGATGGGAGCCCCGTCGATTTCTGGATAAACAGATATAAAATAACAAATGGTTTATATACAAAAATTGATCAACTATTGTGATGGAGTTTTACAATTCGGAGGAAATTAATTTAAAGCCGATTTTTTGAATGAAATATTCATCAATTCATTTTTTTTGGTTTATATTAATATTTCTGAGAACGTGCTAAATTCAGCAATCACAGGAAATAGCAACCTTATAGAATTGGAGAAAAAATTAATATGCTCGTACATTTCTTACGATTTCTTCGCAAAAAAGTTTAACAAAAACGAATGGCAAACTCGAGCATTTCTTATTTTTCGTAAGCACATAAATGCAAAAGCGAAAACACCTATATTAACATACAGTAGGTCAGATAGCTATTGAAACTATCAGACAAATTGTGGATATATATTTATTTTCATCCATATATATATATATAGAGAAAGCATATATATATATATATATATATATATATATATATATATATATATATATATATATATATATATATATATATATATATATATGAGTATATATATATATATATATATATATATATATATATTAAACGCAAAATTAAAAGAAGAAATTTGAAACTTTAATTTCTAGAAATTTTTAAATTCTCTTCGTCTGATAGCAAGGGGCTGAAAAGGCTTCTTTTTTATTTTTCAAATTATATGGGAAAAGCGACGAAAGATTTATAAAATTTCTGGAACGTATTCCTAAGTATTTCCCGTAATGTGATATATATATATATATATATATATATATATATATATATATATATATATATATATATATATATAGTATATATATATATATACACTTGTATATATCCATCTTTTTTGATATATATATTGTCACCTTTCGTTTTCTTCTTCTTTTCATTTGAATGTTGCGCAACCTCACACGTGATCAAAATCTTGTTATCATTTCACTTCAGCGATTCCGCCATTTTCTGATCGCAAGCAATTTGAACTTCGCTTCCTATATTTATGAAATACGTTTTGTTTACCGAAAATATTGTGCCAACACATTTCCAAAGTGATTAGTTATTCAACGCTGCTTCTTTTGGATTTACTTGTTGCTGTAAAATTTTTCTACAAAACGCATTTTCTCGATTGTAATGGGTTTCTGACCCAGAACGTTGCTTTTCTACCCAAAATACCTGCACAAGTCGAACCTGACATTGATGACCTGGGGTGCTGTCGTCACATCCCAGCCTACCTACTAGTCTTCCTACAGCTACCCTGAACTTTCTCTCGTCTCTCAGAAGGATCCTTTACGTGCACCACTATCCTAAGCAGACGCATTTTTTTTCTATATATAATTACAAAATTATTCCATTTTATTGATATAATAACAGGACACTCTTGTCACTTTACTTTTAACTACTTATTTTACATTATTTTGGCCCGTAAAAGAGGCCCACTATATATTTTTTTATCATCCTTTATATGAAAGTGGCGCACGAAAACGCGAAAGCGTTTCACGATAAATAAAGGGAAAACGGTTAAACAATCTGAAATCTGATTAAAACGTAGTACAATTGAAAAAAAAAAAACGA
>JABUQX010113678.1:0-37500 GCA_015478945.1 Trachelipus rathkii
CTGCGACGGCGACGGCGACGATGACGGTGACAGCGACAGCGACTCGAATAAATCGGAGGAAAATGAATGTAGTGATCTAATCCTCTCCTCTTCTCCTTTTAAATCTTCTTGGATGAAAGCGATTCGCTGAATCATATACTCGAACGTTAAATTCTTTTCGACGGTCGTGGGTTTCTTCTTCGCGTCGTTGACGCTAAAGTAATCTTTGATTTTAGGTTGCTGGCTCTGTTGTCCCAAAGGCGCTGATTTCGCCCCCCGGAGCGCGAAATCTTCCTTGTTCCAATGACGTTTTATCGTAGGCACGAAATTTTTCGCCGTCGGAGTGCTTAGTAAATATTTAATAAATTCAGGTGCCGTCACCTTAGCCTCCGTCGCCGTCGTCGTCGTCACCGATTTCTTCCTCATCGTCGTCTTCACCGTCGAAGCTATATTCGAAGCGCCGCCATCACGTAAATCATCGTCGCCGCATATTAATAAATAAAAATCGCGAATATCTTTTTCGAGGGTCTCGTGGTCGTCGAACATTTTCTTTTAAAAAAACAATAATGAATAATAAGAAGAAGAAGAATAAGAATGGTAATTCAAAGCCAGGACGACGGGATCGAAAATGGAATAGAGGAGGTCGGCGTTATTTTAAAACCGGGTTTATGGTGAATAATAAGCGATATTCCCCCCTTCGATTTCACGAAACACTAAACCCTCCTCCTTCTAAAATTGACAATATTTCAGAAATCAATTCAATGAGACGGGCGATTATAATTCAGTATATAAGCGAAAGCCGGTCACGACTCTAAATGGTTTCGAAACCTTAAACGCGATCAACGAAGTAGCGCGGAATAGGCAACAAAGCCACTGTTTATTGCGCAGTGGATCCATTAATAATTATTGTATTCGCTAGCAGACAGAAACATATTTCGACTCAATGAGAATGAAAGGCATTACCCGATGAAGATACAAATATTTAAACATATTAGAATATGTACGTAAAAAGATGTAATAAGGTACGGTGTAATTACAAATGTTTTAATTACTAATAAAGAAGAAAAATAATAATAATAATAAAACAATTATTTTTTTCTTTTTAACTTATTGTAATTTAATATTCATATTTTTTTTATAATAAAAGATTAATTTTTTGTCTCTATTTTTTGTTTTCCAAATGGCGCTAAAAAGACGAAAGACACGTTAATGTCGAGACATTCTGCGTAGGCGACGTAAAGGACGCGATGACGAGATCCGTAGAAGGTTTTGTCTTTCCTCGACTTGCTGATATTTGACCTCAGTTGTAAAAACTTTCGCTCGTCTAGCGAAAATTTTGAAGTTTAGTGCCGAGATACAGAAAAGATTATGGTTAATTTTCATATATATTTGTACGAATTTCTACAATTGGTATGTTTTTCTAAAAAGCTTTTAGTGGAAGGTTTTAAAGAATATTCGTTATTGAACGTCATTTTGCGAACGTCTTTTATCAGATTTGTTCAAAATTCGAAAAGTGGATGCCGAAATAAGGAGGAATGTGATTTCAGGTTTTTAGCGGACCGCTGCATTCGCATACCGACGTCTTCATTTGAATTGAAAGAGTTTCGTTCATTATTGTTGGTAAGTATATATAAAAGTCGTATCCGTCGGTTCGTTACGTGAAATATTTGTGTTGTCGCCATATCTTAGGTCTTTTCTTCACTTCTTAATATCTTCTACTTTTTAGTTACGTTCTCACCAATTTCTCCACGGTCTGTTCTTCCAGTTTCTGAAATCCGTTAATTACGTCTTCTTCGGTAATTGTTTTTCTTTTCCTCTGTTTCGTATTTTTAGCCGATGATTGTATAGCTTTTTCCGTAAAAGTTAGTAAATAATCCTTTAACTCATCTCTCGCCTTCTTACTGATTCGTCTAATGCCAGATTTATGTACTATTCTCCTAAGGGCCGAAACGGTGATTAATGGCGGTGGTAGTAACGGATCCCTCGGTTTTCTGGGTTTCGCCATTTTTTAGAAATATGGACTATCCGTATTTATTATTATTCTTTTTATTAAATAATTAATATATATAATATATAATATAATATCGTTATTAATTCGGTAAATAAAATTAAGGTTTGAAAACAAAAAAATAAAAAATCTTTATTTATTTATTTATACATTTTTTTATTTTCGATATAGTGACGTTTCGAAGAATGTTCAAAATCCAGTGGACAAAATTCTATCGTTTAACGGTTATAAATTGGAAATTCCGTTGAACTTTATTTATTCTTCGACGACGAATGGAGATATTATTATTATACCAGTTCGTAAACTTGTTGGTTTCGGCACGAAATTCTGCGCGGCGTTTTTTTGGTCTCCATGAATCGTTCAAATAAATGGGGCCTTTTAGTTTTCAGCGCGTTGATGTCGTTATATTTAATTAGAATATCGTCTATGTAATACTCCCCGTCATCGAACTGCGAGCAGGGGTCTGAGAGAATAATTTCGCCTCGGGTGTTCAGTAGGTATCTATTAGAACCCGCGTTGGACACCTTTTCGATTAAAGGTCGCGCTCCCGGGAATGGAAACTTCAGTACGTTCACTCCCGGTTTATCTATTCGAAGGTCGAATTTATTCGCCGTCTCCGGTTCGGTCGGGAACGAAAATAATTTATAATGCGCTTTACAGCCGCAGACGGTTTTTTGCGGGCGCTTCTTAAAATTTTTCTCGTTACCGCTCGCGCCAAACGCGTTTATAAACACGACCGGGGTTCGAGCGCAAGATTTTTCGGCGAATGGTAATGAATCGTCGTCGTTGTCGTCGTCGTCTCCTGCGTCATCACGCTGATTCCAAACGACGTCAAGCTCGCGCTGCGATAACGAAAAGTTCTTATTAATTACGGATCCGTTTGGAAGAGCGAATATCGTTTTCGTTTTAAGAGGATCGGTTAGCGCGAGGCGCGGTGGCCTGGTCATCGACGTCGATCCTGTTCTCCCATCTTCCGCAGCCGCGTTCAGACGCAATTTTGACATATTTCGGCAATCGAAATTCGAAAAGAAGTCGCACAACGAGACGGAATAAAATAAAAGGTCTTCGTTGAACAGCAACAGCGATTCATCGTCGACGAAATTTTTATTTCGCGATAAAAATTCGTCGGCATTTTGAACGCGCGTTGTCATTTTCATAAACCTTTTATTGCGATTCGTATAAATTTTGAAGTAGCTTAGTAGAACGGATTTAATCATTAGCAACGTAATGGTGATGGCGACAACCGCGAATAGAGCGCGGGAAATGAACCCGTCCGATCGATTCATTCCGGCGGCGATGCGGGATTATTAACTCAGAAAAGAGTGACCGGGTATTTCATCTCGGCCCGATTCTCGTCAATCAAACACAGTTTAAAAATTTCGATATTTCTATCGACGAGCGAAAGAACGCGCCTTCTTATCGTTATATCCGCGTTCGAAGACACGTGACCTAATCTTACGATAAAATGATTCACTTTTTCGAATTTCCTCTTCGGTTCGATTTTGCGCTCGATTACGGAGGTTAGGGATCGGTCGTACTCCAACAGCCCCGAATGAAAAAATAATACGTTGTTAAATACGTAGTTTAAAAAGTTTTGTTCCAAATCTCTTTCTTCGTCGACGTGGAAAAATCCGAAAGCGATCGCCTTCTCGGTGCCTTTATTTAAATATTTATATAAACGATCGAAGGCGAGCGCGTTTTTACGATATCCACCGTTGCGAAAGATGGCGAACTTCACGAACTCTCCGGTCGCCGCGAAGAGATATCGAAAATTTTCGAGAAGTGAGATAAGCAGTGTATTTTCGATCAAATGATTTTCGTAATCGCCGATAAAAATAGCGATTTTTCTTTCAATTTTCATTCTTTTTCTTTTAAATTATTTAATAAATTGAAAAAAATAATATATTCGATATACATATTTAACTTATTTAATTAAAATTTGAATTTTTATATATTTTTTTACGGTTTCCTTCGACCGTCGGATGGTTCGGTATTAGGTCACCCGCATCTACGAAAAACGCGCCGACTGAACTTCGTCTCTAATTATGAAATTCGATTGGAATCCGCACGAGGATAAGATTCCACCGACGACGAAGAATGGCACGATCGTATACCCGAGGAATATAATTTTAAAAATAATCCGGCAGACCAAGGGGGAATTGGAAAGAATCTGCAACAACTTTTATAAGCACTACAAAATCGATATTCCATACGAGATGCTCAAGAATTTCGATCCTTCGCTGTGGGTTCTCAGTTTACCTAACAGCGACGACCACCTAATGGTCCTGCAAAACGTAAGCAGCGTAAGAACCAGATCGATTTTCTCTTCTCATATGCGAGATCTTCTCGATAACGCTCAAATAGAGAAAGTTCATGTGGAATGGATGGCGCGTTCGAAGGAGCCGCTAGCGTGGAATCTCGACGCCCCGCCGAACAATCTAGGAGTTATAATCACGAACCCCGGCAAGGCGACTAAGAATAGATACACCCCTTCATCGCTCTTTCGGGATATAAAAGTCATTCCTTTAATGAAGCTGGACCTAACGCGAGAGGGCGAAGGCCAAATTACGGACGACGAAGAAGAAGCCGAAGTCGAATTTCATTTAAATACCGTCTGTAACGAAGCGTCGAAAATGAAATCCCGATACGCCGCCCTCGCCGCTACTTCCGCCGCCCGAAAGGTAAAGTTTGGCACCACGTCCGTCTCTGTTCCAATCGGCTTCGACGACGTTTACATCCGATAAAGCGCAACAAAGTCGACGAGCGACCGATCAGCAGAACGTCCACGATGGCGCATCATCGTCACCGCCGCCTCGACCCCGCCATCTCAAAAGAACATTGAACGAAATTAGAGACTTGATCTCGCAATCTCCCTCTACGATATATCCGCCGGACAAGCATCGGAAACTGATGTTTATAAAGCGACTATTAAATACATCAACGGAAAATATCGATATTTTATCGGATAAGGAATACGATGGTAAAATATTCACGGTTGTGGCAGTCCGAATAAAATAGGATAAAATATCTCGTTTGTTTTTACCCATTACTAGTAAACGATTGTAATTTTCTTTTTCGTATAGTAAATTAATTTTATTTTCTTAAGCTTTTAAGAGTTAATTTACCACACCGCGCCATTTTTTGAGAAAAAATTCCTTTTTTTAAACGAGACTTTTTTTAAGATGTCAACGTGAAATGAGCACTATAAATAAAACACTATCATAAGGATTCGGCGAGAAAAACGCAGAGAGGGGTTTGTATCATTTTACAGAGAGACTCCTCATCAATTATTGACAAGCGTGTAATCGCTTGCCGATTACTCTCACAAAGTAAGAAATAAGAAAAAGGTAGGTTGCAAAACATATTATGTGTTTAACGCATTTGGTGAGACGTGTCATATCGTGACGATCAAATAAAGATAGTCAGGAGATTTTTTGGGTATAAAAATGGCGTAGTAATTAACCAAATTGCTGAGAAGACTAAAATATAAGAACAGCGCTCGCTATTTTTGCGCACCTACAAGTGATTATCGTCCACTGTTCCGATTTTTTCTCATCACTACCTTTGACCGAATGATAAGGGTAGATGACGAGAATGTTGTTGACGATATTGCGAGAATCCGGTGAAATGATGATTGGAACCTGAATGGAGATGACAGGTAATAGATGATAGTCGAAGATGAAGGAGTAATTGAAGAATGAAAGATGAGGTGATTAGATATGAAGATGAATGATGATGATGAAGATGCAGATATGAATTGTTTTGATGAAGATGAATAGTGAAGAAGAGCGCATATTTTAATTCGTAAAAGAAAACACGACAATATAAGTGACATCAATAATGATGAGGTTGATGTTTCTTTGAAAGACATTCGTAATTCCGGTCCAGTTTCGAGAAAAAGAAAACCCACTGGGCTTACTTTAATCAATCAATATAAAAAGTATCAGAAGTGTAAACAAAAGGTTAAAATCTAAAAGTGTAATTTATCCACTACGCGTAGTAAGGTCCTAGCAGCGTTATAATTATTGTTGAGTTAAACTTCGAAATCATGTTGAAAAGTTGCTTTTACGCTCTAACTAAATAAATATTTTGTGTTTGGAACTCACAATTTTTTTTTTTATCTTTTCGTTTTCATATTATTTTAATTATATTATTTTACTATATAATAATAAACGCTTTTTAAAAAAACCTTATGGAACCCTTATTATTTACATTTTTTATATAATTAACAAAAAATAGTAACAAATGACTGAAATATTCGGATGCTGACTCACGCACATATCGGAGACGTGTGCGCCTCTACCAGCAAGTGAGTGTGAGTGATCGACACGTTGATAATGATTGGCTACATCCTTACGAGACCGAATAAAGGCGACCGCACTAGTTGCGTGTTTATTTATGTGGCGATCAAATTCCGAAACACAGTTAGTGTGTGTGTGATAACTTATCACCGGGAGCATCTCTGGCTGTAGGGAACGAACGTACAAGCAGCGGGAATAGTCTATAGGGATATGTAAAGATACATGTTCTCTTAAAATCGTCGGACATAAGGTGAAATTTTGAATACATGTGTTGGAGTGTAATTGGTGAATACGTGATTTAGAATGACTCGGCTTTCTTGAATAAGTTGCATGCGAAAGCTATATCTTTTTTTTTTTTGCCTTTCGTGAACTCTGCGTGTTAAAGGGTGACATGCGCAGGGAAATAAAGTAGGGTGTTAGCGAAACAGACGCGATCATTTAGAGTATTGTCATAAGGAAGTGAGTTAGAAGTAGTGTGCTCCGTTACACAGTGATCACATATCTCACGCTCTGTTCGAGACTTTACTGTAGGATGGTGTGAGACACTGTTAATACCTAATTAACAGCTCAGTGTGACTACAAATTTAGATGACTGCGAGATCTTGCGCTCATAATTCTGCAGAGTGTACGACTGAGAGTGGATAAACTGCCTCATATAATTTTATCTGCACTGGCTAAGCGGATTATATATTAGCTCACAGAAGAATCGAGAAATATAGGTTTAGTCACAGTGCTCATGAGAATTGTGTGCTGAATGATAAACATTCAATTTCGTCCGAATTTAATTATTTATTTGATTTGGTAAGTGGAAGTAGTATTACCTTTTTCGAGTCCCACCTTGACTGAATCGGATTTTAATTACATAGATCCAATAAAATGAGTCGAGTCTGAAATTTCTATAATTATCGCTTTATATGTAATCAGCTGGAAAAAGTCAAAAAAAATTCGCAGTTAGACTCTATAAGAGTAAAAAAATCGTAAGGCTTTTTACATATAATATAATAACTCGCTGCAGTCAAAAACGAGTAATTTTAATACTGGTGAGGTCGCCAGACCTAAGTACGCGAAACTGATAATTAATTTCATCCTCATAATATACACTTTTTTTGAGAATTATGAATATAAGGTTTAATTTCGGAACGTAACGCTTCCTCGCATAATAGCGTATTTTGTGATTTATAAACGTAATATGATTTCGACGTATGATGTTTATGTTATATTTGTCGATGTGAATTATAAAAATATAAAACAAATAACTAAATTCAATAGAGAGTGTGTTTTCGTATAAATGGAAATTTTTTCGTGAGATATGAATAAGAGCAGAAATAACATAATTTATAGGTACGTAATAGGTAGAATAACATGAGGCGGTGACGTTTGGTCTACCAGTGAGGGGTGCGACGAATACTCGAGTCGACGAAAATTACAGCAGCCCTTAAAGACTACGCTGAAACTAATTTAAAATTTCAAGACATAATTTTAAGTTGACGTATGATCATAATAATATCTCTTTACACTTTAGATACAAAAATGAAAGCGCGAGATTTACCATGACTGTGACGTAAAAGGAATGTGAAGACAGCGTCAGCGAAGACGAAATTCGGGGTGGACGTGTAAGACAATATATATTAAAAATAAGACTCAGCCGGGGGCGAGAGAGCCGGCGACGTCGTCGATAATTATCTTCGTATAGCAGAATATCTTTATATTAAATTCATACTATGGAATACGCCAGCAATGCGAGTAATCAAGTATAGTGAAAAGAAAATATCTATGGATTACAGAGGTCTTTCGTCTTCTCGTGAATGATCGATGTTATTTTAATAATATAATAAATAAATATTAACGAATTTTAATAAATTAATTTTTTTTCGTTTTTTAAGATATGAGATAAATAATATAGTCGTGTATAACATTTTTTTTCATTTTTTCACTCTATTACAGTAATTAAAAAGTGAGGGGATGAAGTAAAGTAAACGTAATTTAAGTAAAGTTTTTTTTTTTTTTTCTGTGTATCAGGACCATTCTATTGAATACGTATATCTGCTACCAATCAAGAACCACACACTTGTTAAGTTTCTATATCTCACACATGAACTACAAAAACTGAGAAAAAGAGAAAAATGGTAGAAGCGGTAGTTAATCTCAATACATTATGGCGTGCGTGTGGAAATCGCATAGAGTGTGACCGGCAATACGCGGTTCACGCACCCACGAGTCTTCAGGCTTTCGCCCAAATAAATCCCAGGTAGACCAGACCCATAGCGAAAGAATGAACACTTTTAACAATGTATTTGCATTGGCAGCGGGCTCAAGGCGCTGGCGATACTCTTGGACAATGTGAGTGTTAACAGAGTCAGGTTATTTGGTATACGAGAAGAGAAATCCACCAATATTGAGTTCCGTGGTAGTAATATCTAAAGGCAACATCGGAAGATGGGAGGAACACAAGGGACACATCTCTCGCCATGAACCTGACTGTGAGAAGATATGAATTAATTTTTTCAACCAAAATGGTTCGTCATCGTCGTCGCTTGAAATGAAGAGATGACTGAACGCTGTTTGTCTCGCAGAGTTTCGCATATTCTTTATATATATAGGCTATGGGTCGATAGAAGAACGTGCGATTGTGAATTTACCACGACGTCGTGTACCCCTATTTATTGCGTGCTGCAGGGGAGAGGATTTGGTGACCACTCCAATCTCACCGGAGTTTACTGGTTACATAAAAGTACGGGACCGAGAACAATGGAGGGGCATCCGCCGTATACTGGTTACAAAGATTATTATCTGCTCAACATATCGGCGTCGAGTTTTGCACACATCCTCCACCAAAACGCACTCCCAGAATTCTTATATTCCTTCTTATGGGTAAATACTATTTCACCACAAACAAGCTCTTATTTCGTAGTTTATAATATGGAAACTCGATGACTCGAAAAAAGAGCTCTTACTTTCGCTATGCTCTCTTTTCCATACACGTTAAGGAGCGACTAAATCCACAATATGACACACGGCGAACCTTGTTGATTCATTGTGCCATCCATTGTCGAGCGGCGTTTTAGCTCCCTACATCTATTTTATTCGCAGTGCTATCGTCAAAAAACTAATTTTCTCTTTCGCCGATCGCGTAAAGCATTTTACTCATCTTTGTCAAAATGTCCGTTTACTGTACGTGTTTGTCGATTTTCGATTAAAGTACCCCTCTCCCATCGAAAAAGACGTAATATGCTACCCAATTTGAAGAAGTGGTCATGCTTATATCCTATTATATAAGTAATACTGGCCTGACTCTCCATACTCAATATTGTCAACAATTATAAGTGAGCACGCATATCGCTTGCATCGCTGCTCTAGCTAGCTTATATAACCCAATCGCGCACACAAGTAAAAACTCGCTCTTTGATAATTGATCGCGAACAAGACAAATGACAAATATAATCTTGTGATTACCGCTCTATTCATTCCTTTTCCAACATTAACCGATCCAGGACAGCAAACCATTCAAGCATGGGGACTTGCATTTATCCCAAGTCTGTTTTATGTGTGCAGCTACGCCCTTGGAAATGTCAGGAAGATGTGTTTACTTACCACGCAAAAAAAAGCAAAACTGTTCGTCCAACGGGCAAGCGGCAGCCGTTCAGTATCGGATAAAGAACCGTTTCTTCACACCAACATAATTCTCTAATACATTCATTTCCTCATTTTTTATCAATTCTTTTCCCAAACTAGCCACCCCCTACACACATTGGAACTTTTAAGATCTTTATACCCTCTTTAAAATTCCTGAACATTAGTTTCACTACTGCTTACATTTAACACAGGTAACAACATACGCCTGCACAAGAAACAAATAAGGATAAGTAAATGTAAAGAAGCGCTTCCCCGCTTAGTAAATCGGTTGAATGTGAAAACTAAGTTGATACTTGAACAAAAATCTCTGGGGGGGCGCCAATGAAAGGACAGCCAATTCTTTGTTTAGTAAGTGGCAAAAGGAAAGCTGTGGTGGGGGATGTGCCCTTAAAGTGGAACAAAGTAAGAATGTTTAACAAGCGGCGAATGGGTGGAATGAAGAAAGGTTGATTGAAGGTCGGAAAAAAGGGGTAAAAAAAAAGAAAGCGTGGGGGGGTTGAAAATGTTAAACTAAAAAGCAAATTGATGAAGTTTTCAAAAGAAAGGAAATGCCCCTTTTTGAAATCTATATAAGGAAAGGGGAAAAAAAAAGAAAATACTAAAAAGGTTGCATAGCGTAACGGAGAAAAAAATTGGAATGAATCAGTAACAGTGTTGGAAGGAAGGGAAAGCGAATTTGAGGGACATACAAGGGAATAAGGAAGCTTTTCTTCTGAAAGCGAAAGGGGCGAAAAGGTTAAGAATAGAAGAAAATAAGGGGAATCCCTTGCTTAGAAATAAATGAATTAGGGGGATGGTGCCCCTTTTTTGTAAACTTGATGAAATTTGGATGTTGGAAGGGGGAAGTGGGGTGGAAAGAAACACCTTCGAAAATCCCTGCCGCATAAATATTAACAGTAATAACCGAGGTGGTTAAGGTTGAATGTTTTTTTGTTGGGGTTTTTGGATTTTTTGCAAGAAGGAATAGGTAATTTTGTTAATGAGGTTATTAGTAAGGGAATATCCAAAACGAACTTTAGAGTGAGAAAAAAAAAGGTTGGTCAACTGAATGGGTAATCTGCCAGGTATAGATTGAAATTATGGTGAAAATGATTTCAAAGAAGCGGGAGGCGAGACAATGGTGGAAATTGATTGGAATTTGGAAGTTGTGTGTAATAAAAAGCGTTTATGGAGGTTATAAGTTTCCCAAGAAATTGGAGGAAGTAAAAAGCGGGTTAATAGTTATCCTTAAATAAATAAGGGTAAGGGAAGAAAAAGGGGGAACTTGTAGAAAATTATAGGGGGGAAAATAAAGTTGTTTATTGAAGGTTGTTTGTAGGGAAAGGGTAAGAATAATGCCTTTGGTTAATTTTTTGGTCGAAAAGAGTGCCGGTCCGAAAGTGACTTGAAAGGCAACCCTGAATTGGCTAGAAACAAGGTGGCGTTAAGGAGTGGGTAGAGGGATGTTGTGGATCAAATCTTTTACATTGATTACAAATGAAATTTTGAGAAAATGAAGGAAAAAGGCAAGAAAGAAAGATAAATTATATTTAGGTTTTATGGGATTTTGCCAAACAAGGCGCCCGTATGGAATAGACGTTAAATAGGGGGCCGGTAGGCCGGGGGCCAGTGAGCCGGTGGGGTGGGGGTTGGTGGTTTGATTTCATTGAAATGGAAATTCAAAAAGTAATGTTTATGAACCGATAAGTGGAAAAGCCGTGGGGTTTGATCCTGTTTCAAATAAAACGATGAAATTGGTTAGGAATTAAATTACGCGGGAGTGAGAGCTAAGCATTTTAAGGAATTATTACTTCCTTTTGGTTTTATTTCAATTTGTTATATGGATGGGGGTTTTAAATGAAAAGAATTCGAGGTGGGGTAAAAAATTGGCAAAAGGAAATGGTGTTTAGAAATGATTGGAGATGGAAAGATGAGTGGGGGAAGGGGTTTTTTTTTTTTGTGGGGCCCCACCTATTTATATGGGGATGATTCTTGGGTTCTGTGGTGGGGCGAATCTGGAAAGAGAGGTTTTTTTGGAGGAAAAGGATTGGTAGAGAGATTTTGGCCCAGGCGTACATGGTAAAAGGTAGGGGGTTTAAAGGTAAACGGTAAGATAAGAGGTAAGGTTCATGGTTTTGTGAAGTGGGGGGAGGACAGTCCCCTCAGTGTGAAAGTTAATGTTAGATTGGGGTGGGGAAAAGCCAGCTGAGGGAGCCAAGTGGGGTCCTGAGTTTTTTCAAAATATTTAGGGTATGTTGGGGGGCCTGGGAATGAGGAAAAGGGAAAAACGGAAATGATGTTTAGAGTTGTAAGTAGGTAAAAGTTTGTTGAAATGGGCAGGAAAGGTTTGGCTGGTGCAATTAAACTGCATTGGGTGATGTAAAGAGGACTAAAGGTTCTTGGGAGTGGTGGGCTAGGGTTCTTACAGAAAACGAGGGGTACCATGGTTGGGGTTACCTGTTGTTATTTGGTATGGGTACAGTGGAAGGACCTAATGGGGGTCCCATGGAAATAAGCAAGGTATAAAATTATAATGTTTCAAATGGTGTTTTCATAAAGGACAAATTCTTTAGGGCATGCCCTAGGTGGGTGAAGAAGAATTAATAAATGAAGGGAATTGAACTATTAGGATAGTTTTGTTTGTGTTGGTGTTAAAGAAGGGTTAAATGAAGAGAAATAAAAATGAAGTATTGATTAGCTTTTGGGTCAACGTTTGGAGATTTTCTGAATGAGTATGGAACTGCCGCAACGAAACTAGTCGTTGGAGGTCCAACAGAGGTTGTATTTGATGGCTCAGAGAAACGAACAAGACAGTGGATTTTTGGAGGACCCCATTTTGAAACGAATGCTGAAGGAGAGAAAAATGTGGAGGGTTTTTGGAGAGGCCCGAGAAAATTAAAAGGTGCCTGAATGGAGAGAAATGGTGGGGGTTTGTATTGGGGGGGCCTGTTTGTGGCCCCACTGTGGCCAAGGTGCGGATGGAAACCCTTTACTTGACCCGAATTTCCAATAGTGGGGAGGGGTCCCCGTCGCGGGTCCCATGAAGCCCCTTTTAGGGTGGGATTTTTCCTGTCTGTGAGAGTTTTAACTAAATTACATGGTTTAACAGAGGGGGCTGGTAAGGCTGGGGCTTTCCCTTTTTTTTTCGACATTTGGGTCATTCTCTCTGCCTTTTTCTTTTCCGATTGCTTTTGGTAGCGCACCCTTACTCCCAATCTTGGGGGAAAAAAAAAGGTAGATAAAGAAGAAAGAAAGAAAAGAAATATATAATATAATATATCATATATATATATATTTATATATATATATATATATATATTTATAATATACTATATATATATATATATATATATATATATAAATAAATTAATATATATATATTTAATATATATATATATATATTTAATATATAATATATATATATATATAAATATTATATATAATTTATTATAATATACATATATATATAGTATATATATATTAATATATATAATTAATATTATATATATATATATAATATAAATATTTATATATATAAGTTATATATATATATATATATTATATATATATATAATTTGTATTATTATTTATTATTAATTATTATTAAATTAATTATATTAATTTATTTTTAATTAAAATTATTTAACATTATATTATTTATTATTATTATTAATTTAATTATTATATTAATTATTATTTTTATTTAATTATTTATTAATTATATTATTATTATTTATTTATTTTATTATTAATTTCAATTTATGAAATTAAATTATTATTATTAATTATTAATTATTATTATTATTATTTAATTATTGCTTTTCCTTTTCTTTCCTTCACAACCTTCCTCCTTTGCCCCCCCCAGATTTGGGGGGGTAAAGGTTGCTTGTAAACAAGCATCGGGAAAAAAGAAAAGCAGTAGGAGAAAACAGAGCAAACGTCCCAGAAAAGAAGGCCCAGCCCCTTTCCGAGCCCCCCTCTGGTAACCATTAATTTTAAGTGGGGAAGAGCCTCGTCCCCACAGGACGAAAAAATCCAAAACCCCTAAAGAAGCAAATTCAATGGGACTGGCGGAACGTGACCCTCACTATGGGTAGAAATCGTCAATGTAAGGGTTTTTCATCTCCTGCCCTTGGCCCAGGTGGGCCCACAACCATGGCCCCCCCCCCATAGCAAAAACCTCCCGCCATTTCTTTCCTACTTCCTTTAAATTATAAATTCTCGCCTCTGCCAAAAACTCAACATTTCTCTCCTTTCAGAACATTTCCGTTCACCGAAACTCAATTCCACTTTCCTCTTTCGGGTTCTTTCCCCAAGGCCGTCGGTTTCCCCCGAACAGCACTCTCCACTTATACATCCGCTTAACCAACCGGCTATCATTCATCCTTTTTCCCACATTGACCAACACTATCTCAAAAACATACTTATTCCCAATTTAAATTATCCTCATCAATTTTTACCCCTTTCTTCCAACCACACAAATCTCTAATACGTTTTCATTCGCTCAACTTCTTAAATTAATTCTTTTTTCCACACCTAGCAATGCCGCCTAAATTTTGGTCCCCATCTGAACACAATTGTGGAAACTTTTAAGTCTTTTACTTTCTTATTTCCGCAGAACCCAAATAAGTCCCCTCACTACCATAACAAATTAAACACAAGTGTTAAACAAACCAATACCCCTCCATTGTTAAGGAACTCCTACAGCCCCGCACTTCAGACTTTAGTCCCCTTTACATTCCACGCAACGAATTTAATTGGCCCACCAGCAAAAACACTTTCCTGCAATTCACAACTTTCCCACTACTACACTTCTGCATCATCCGTCCCTTTCCTCATCCCAAGCACACTACCCTTAAATTAATTTAAACTCAGAACACTTTGCCTTTTTTTCGCAGCTTGACTCATCATCTTAACATACTTTCAAAACACTGGAGGAAACAACTGTCCTCACTCACAAGCCATAACCCCTTACCCTTATCTACGTTAACTTTCAAACCCCTTTCCTTTTTTACATATCGGGCCAAATCTTCTTCTACGCAAATCCTCTTCAAACCTCTTCTTCAAAATTTCCGCCACACAAAAACAAATTCATCCGCCCAATATAATAAGTAAAGGGCACCCTCCAACTCCTCTCCCATTCTCTCTCCCATCATTTCTAACAACCATTTCGCTGCCATCCCACCTCTGAATTTCTTTTTCAATAATACAAACCCCATCCAATATTACCACAAATTGAATAACCCAAGGAGACATAAACACCAAACCCCTGTCTTACTCCCGCTATTAATCCTAAACCAAAAACCGTGATCTGGCATAACCATTTTTAATTTCCTATAATATTTTAACTTATCACTATCATTACAAATACTTTTGATTCCATTTTCAGAAAAAGCCTAACCCCACAACACCCAATATAATCAACTAAAATACCTTGACATAAAAGCTCCTATTAACTCCTATCATACGCCTGTTGTGTAAAATCCATAAAACCTAAATATAAATTTATTTCCTTCCTTCTCCCCTCATTTCCCTCAATTCATTTGTTTCCAATGTAAAGATTTGAATTCCACAAACCATGCCTCTACCAACTCCCTAACGACCTTGTTTCTTCACCCAACCCAGTCACCCTCAGTCACTCTGACGCACATTCTTTCACCCAAAATACCAGCATTATACCTTCCCCACTACAACACTCAAATAAACTTATTCCCCATAATTTCTCATTCCCCTTTTCTCCCTTACCCTTATATAAGGGTCTATTACCGCTGCTCTCCTCCAATCCTTGGAACTATACCTCCATAAACGCTTTTTTTATTACAAAATACAACTTCGCAAATCCAATGCAATCAATCACCATCTCCCCTCCGCTCTTGATCAATTTCACAGTAATTTCCATCTATACCTCAACATTTTACCCATTTCCCCTTCAAAAACTTCCTTTCTCAACCTCTACCCATCTACCCTCCTCCTTTACTAAATAACCTCATCCCCAAATACCTATTCCTTCTTTGCACATCAAAAACCCACACAACATTCCTAACACCATCATCATTTACTGTTAATATTGGGTGCAAGAAATTTTCGAAAGTGGGGGGTTCTTTTTCCACAAACTCCCCCTCACTCCAATTTTCAAAATCAGTTACAAAAAGGCAACCATCCCTATTTCATTATTCCAAGGCCAGATTTCCCCCTTAATTTCTCATTCTTTAACCCTGTTCCCGCGGCTTTTCCTCCAAGAAGAAGCTTTCCCTATTCCCTTGTATGTCCTCATTTCATCCTCCTTCCCACACCTGGTTCATTTACCTCTTTTTTTCTCTACGTATGCACCTTTTAAGTATTTCCCTTTTTTCCTCCCTTAATATAAATTCCCATAGATTTTTCCCTTTTTGTAAACTTGTTCAATCTCATTTTGGGCTTTTAGTACATTCAAACCACGCCTTCTTCTTTTTTTTACCTTTTTTAACCGCTTTCATCACCCTCTTCATCTCACCATATTCCGCCCTTTTGTTTAACATTGCCTTAAAACTTTCGCTACTTATTGCCACCATCCACACACTTCGCTTTGCACTACTAAATTGCTTCCTTTATTGCCCCCGGATTTGCTCGACCTCATCATTGGTTTTTTCACATTCAACCGATTTTCTAGCAGCGCTCCCTTAATACTTAGTCCCTTATTGTCTGCTTCACGTTTAACTTCCTACTCTTTAATTTTTACTATTTTCCTTTCCGTAAATCCAAACCTTCCTTCTCGCAATCCAGGCCCCACTAACTTTAATTTTTTAAACATAGAAACAAAAACATAATGGAATCGCCGATAATCCCCAATTCCCTAAACCCTCACTTGATTTTAAACAAATCCAAACAACATACTTCGCAACATTCCTTCCTTACCACACTGAAATCAATCAATACTTTTCACCTTCCGATAACCATCTCTACCTACCACCCCCCTCCCTAGTATACTTACTGGATAACTTCTTGGGTTGGGGTTTTAACAGAAAGGTATTAAACTTTAAAACACGCAATACTCTCTCCTTATTCCACAGAAAATTCAAAAATCCACACCTTCCTACCATTTTGGTTCATTTTCCCTCCGCCCCACCTTGATTCCAAAACCCCTGTTGTTATAGCATCCCTTTTTTTGATCACGCTATGCGCCCAACCAATTCAGGTTCCCAACACCCTATTCAACTGGAAAGCTCCTTACCTTCAGCCCCCATCCCAGAGCCTCAATTCCTCCACTTAAATCCCAAAAAATTCGTACTCTTTCTTCAACATTTTTTCCCTCCAGAATGGAAGCCGCATACGTCCACAACCACCAACATAACCTTGACTTTTTCAAAAACACTTAAATTTTTAACCACTAGAAAAACATTCTAGGACTCGCAACAACACAACAAAGTCCTCGTCAGACCATACGCTTTTGTTAGACGATTTACAGGTCCCAACTCAATCAAATCTGCAACTCGCTTCTTCTCCTCCTCTCATTCCCTTTCTTTCACAACCAGCAAACGTACAACATTTCCAACACCAACACCACTCAACTGTTCCACACCTTTTTCCCTTTCATCTTTTGGGCCTTTCAGTCACAGCGGAAGCAAAATCTCCAAATTTTGCCCGGGTTTTATCATACAATCCATCCACCCTCTCTCCTTCTTCTTTTCCTCAACAATTTTATTCCTCGACATTCCCCATGTTAAACCCATACGATTTCCCATACAATTTTCGCCGAAAGAATAAGAAGGTCGTTTTACGGCCGATTCACGGACATCTCTCCCCGAGGCAAAAAAGTGCAAATCAGGCATTTCCCTAAGCCAAAGAGGAATAGGTGGTAAGTTGGTTGGCCAAGCCCCAACCAACCTACCACCCGCCCTTTAGTCCGGACTCCTAAGCGACACGCAGGACCAATGTACGAAATGTGGGGCCCAAATTCTTTCCTACCCCGCCCGCACACAGGGGATTAATGGAGTAAAAGTAAGGGGAATTGTTTGTAAGGTGTTCAATCTAGAAGGTGGGGTGGGTTTGGTTACTCTTAAATCATGTGTAATATGATATGTTTGGATAATGGGTGGTTTTAAGTAAATATTGTTTGCCTGGAAGGGAAGAGTTGTGGTTAATAGATATGAAAACGTATACAAAAGAGAAAAGACGGCACCAATTAAAAAATGGGAGGTAAATTTCATCGCTTTCGGAAGTAAATATGCCCGGTAACCTCTCCTCGCCCTCTAAATAATTATTAATTTTAAATTATTATTAATTTATTATTTATTATTATTAATTTATTAAACTATTAATTATTAATTAATTTTAATTTAATTTATTATTATTATTGATTTATTATCTTATTATTATTTAAATTTTATATTAATTATTAATAATTAATATATTTTATTAATTATTGAACTTTATTAATTATTATTTAATTTTATTATTATTATTATTATTATATATTAATTATTTATATTATTATTTATTATTTATTTATTTAATTATTATATTAATTATTTTAATTATATTATTATTATTAATTTAATTATTATTATTATTACCAACTGGCCAACAAAAAAGGATTTTTTTTGCGGCAAGCAACAATTTTGGGAAGGTCATTTTAAGGTAAACTTGTTTGCCATCCTGCTTCCGAATAATGACCCTCCGTTTCCCTAGATTGGCTCTAGTTTTTGAGAGAAAATGCTTTAATACACAACCAAAAATACATTAATACAACCAACCAATCCTCCTAGAATTTGGTAAATATTCTTTCACAAACTCGGCAGTAAAAAGATGATTTATATCAAAATTGTTTAAATTGAGGTAGGTAAATTAAAATGCCTAAAATAGGTCGAAAACATTCATTCAAAGTATAACAATGAAAATCACAATTAAATGCATTCAAAAATCGCTTTGTCCCTATAAATGATTGTCCTTCCTGTGTTTGGGCGATGTTTGGAACAATCAACGATGAAGGCCTCCCCAACCCAATAGTCCCTTGCCATCCATGTGTTGGGTAATCCCCATTCCTTCCCTTGGTATCTTTTCCTTCCATCACCTTGGATATTCCTTTGATGGAAACCTCTCCCCTTGGTTTCCCTCACTCATAAACACCAAACACTAGATTATTCCGGGACTAAAACCGATTCTAAAGTGACTATGTTAAAGAAAAAGTGGAAAACTTTTTATGCTCATATTAGCACTTTTAAAATTTTTTTGAAAAGTTCTGAAAGGCATTTTCGCTTAGCGCGAGTTTTTACATAGTTGGCAAATTTTATGGTTTTGCCCTCAGAAAGTCTGAAACAAAACCAAGACAAAAATGCTTTTTTCTTCCAGGAGATTGCCTTTCAATAATCAGTCATTGCGAATTTATGAAATCTGGTCAATCCTTGGATGAAAAATTTTGGGCGAATTTTGAAAAGGCTCCGCCCTTTAAAAAGATTTTCCAGCTTTTGGAGGTTTTTCTTATCGCATTACATCACCTGGATAAAAAAATCTGCAAATATATTTGGAAAACATTCATCATCCTTTTGACTAGGGCCCCTACAATTGCCTTTCATCAGTCCCTAGTTTTTGGGGGATGTGGAAGTGGGGTGGGAAAATTAATTTTTTCCCTGTTCAAACCAGTTGGGTTTCGTTAATGGATATTTTGAAATTGCATCTACAGTACAGTCATATTTTTCCTAGCAGGCCATACAACCTTTTTTTTCCCAGTGGGTCCTTTTCTTTTTTAGAGCCCTACCTATCCACAAGAGGCATATGGAAAACAAGGTTAACTTAAGTAATATCCGCTTTTTGGGCTTGCGCCATAAAAGATGTTTAAAAACCATTCTTTCAAATCACGGCAATAATAGAACCCACTTGGGTCGGTTCAATTATAATCTAAGCCTTTCCCTGCCAAGAAAATATCCATTCTTTTAATTAATTTTGCCATATTCCTCCTTTCCTTCAGCTTTGTTGAGTTGAACCCTAAATTGGAAAAATCTGATTCAATAACTATTGCCCAATTGTTCAATAAAACGCACTTCAAAGCTTCTTCGTTTGACTATCCATAAACATTCGGCCAATCTTTTCTGGTCGGTTATTTTAGGTACCCCCATATTTTGGGGGAAGTACATTCGGCCCCCTTGAAAGACAGTTCCTTTTTTCCCAACTTAATCTTAGGATGCTAAAAGCTCCAGAAAAGTCTTGCTTGGGAGAGACCCCCTTACTCCCTCGTAACTAAAATGCATTGATTCCTCTTTCCTGGGAATAGAACTTTTTTTGCGCGCTGTGGTAGGAAATAGTAAGACTTTCTCTTATTCATATTCAATACCGCACTATCCTGAAATGTTTGGGTGGCACACCTAATCCCCTTGGCATAATTCCTTTTCATCCAACAATGCTAGGTTTCTGGGATAAAGTTGGTAAGAGTTGGGAAACAAACTGGGATGGGGACAAATCGTCGGAGTTGTGGGGGTACAGGGTCTTCGGCCTTGCTTTGGGATTTCCAAAATCCGGATACCTCAAAATTTTATACGTTTCTTGTTAACGATTGAAATACCACCTTTTCCACATTAAACCAATTACCAAAAAATTTGACTCAGTCAGCTGTGGTTGATTTCTTTGGGCTGCCCGCCCATACATAGGCACACCAAATTTTTAAACCTTCTTCCTTCCGTCCATTTTCCCACTGGACGGTGAAATTTTTCGACACTAAGACGTTTACCAGACCCAATATGGGGAAAAAAAGGCCCCAAAGGAATTTTTTATCTTGGTCCCTCCCCGAGTTTTTCATTCCAAAGTATGCCCCAGAATAATGCCCCTTTGGCTTCACAAGGTTTAGCTAATATTTTCTTCTTTTTGGTTCTTCCCTGGCTAAATTATTTTTCAAGCAAACAGAATTATAGCAAAGAATACATTGGTGTTATTCCACAGCAGGGCCTCCTTTTTCGTGGGAGTAACTTCCATAAGTGGTTTTTTCTGAATAGAAAGAAAAAAGTATAATATAAAGGTTAGTCCCCTTTAAAAAAGAAATAAACGATTAAATACTTTGTAAAATATGCATTAAAAAAATAATAATTTGAGAAATAAGTATAAATCTGGAACACCCTGTAATCCTCAAGAAACTAGTGAGCCAATCTTGGGAAAAAGCTAATGGTCAAATTTCTGCCTTTCCCCCTTGAAAACCAGCAACACCCGATATACTATAAAAATTTCGAATTTAGAAATTAACCTTGTATAACCCAGCAAAAAAAAATTTTTTTTTGTTGGCCAGTGAATTTATTATTTTATTATTATCTTTTCATCCTCAGATTTGGGGGGGGTTGAAAGATTTGTGGGAAGGCATATACCATAGAACCCGAGAGAAAAGTAGTAGAAAAGAAAACCATACCCCCAGTTTTTGAAGATCTCGGTTCCCCCAGCAATCAGAAAAATCCACTCTTAGGAAATTCAAAGAGAACTTTTGAAAATGGGATCTCTTTCGACTGTGTTGGGTTAATCCTCGTCAAATGTGGAAGTCATCTTGGGCAAGGCCCCAACAGACCATATCGTTCGCCCCGCAAAAACCGTCGCCATTTCAACTTCCTGTTGTGGTACTTTTCTTCTCGCCGCCTGTTCCAGACCTCACATTCCTCCTCCACCTTCAGGGGCACTTCCCCTTAACTGGCTCAAGTCCCACCCCTTTCTCTTTCCGGTTCTCGCTCCCAGCCGGTTCCGATTCCCCAGCAACACTCGCTCACTATAAACCATCCCCCCTGAGCCTAACCAACCAACCTCTATCATCCATCTTTTCTATAAATGAACCAAAGCATCCTCAATGTTACTCCCTCGTTTGGTTTATTCCCTCTCAATTTACTCGTTTTTTTCTTTCTTATTCTCTTTTTCTTCAACACCACTCAACTCCCTAATGCGTTTTAATTCCTTCATTTTAAATCAATTTCTTTTCTCATAACCTAACACCCTCTAAGATTGTTGCTATCCTGGAACATTTTGTAAGATTTGTAGTAGTACAATCTCTTAATTCCCAGAAACCATAAGTTTTCACTACTATACATTCAACATATGGTTTAACAACAATACCTAATGCCAAGCGCTAAAGCCGCATTTTAAGAAAGATCTTTAGGTTTCTTTCAACATCCACAAAGCGGATTTAAAATTTTGACGACAAAGCCCACCACTTCTACCCATTCACACACTTTTCTTACTACATTCCCTGCATCAATCACCGTTCCCTTCCTTAAATCCATCCACATTTTTTTTAATTTCCTAATAACAATTAAACTCAGATACTTGGTCCAGTTTGCCTCCCACCATTCTCATCTTAGGCAAATGGGACTTCACACCGTGAACTCCTCCTTTTATCACTCATTGCCCACTACCAGAAACCTTTACTCCTTAATATTACATTTACTTTCCAAACCCTCCTTTTTTCCTTAACACACCCTGCCAAATCCTTCCACTAATATTATTTTTCCTTCTCAAACTCTTTTTCCAGAACCTCCCTCATAATAATATATAATATATATATAATTATATAAATAAATATATATAATATTATTAATATATATATATATTATATAATATTATCATAAATTATTATATATTAAATTAATATTTATAAAATAATAATATAATATTATTATTATATTATATTATATATAGTATAAATAAATATAATATAAATTTATATATATATTAATATATATATATTAATCATTTATTTTTTTTTTTATTTAGAGAAAGCCCCCCATTTATAACATTAAGGCAAGCAATCACAGCCTTTGGGTCCGTCTGTTTTTGGTTTCCTACTTATTCAGATTCAAATTTTATAATCTGCTTTTTTGATGGCAAGGAATGAGTTTTTAACGTCTTTCCTTCCGAGACCCAAAGTGGAAGAATGTCTTTACTTGTTTTGTTGCATCAGAAATCGAATAAATCCCCTAATGCCCTGGTTTTTGACTACTTCCATTTACCTTAACGGTTACTTATGGAATATAGCCTACCTTCTACTAACTTTTCCTTTTGGAATAATGGAAAGTTTAAATACGGTTTTTAATAGTTTTAATTCCCTAACGTTATATTTATTATTATTATGTGTTTATTAATTTTTTTACCTTTGGTTTTTCGTTTTTTCTAAATTTAATTTCTACCTAAGATAAATTTGTTAGAATAACAATCAATATGGTGGGCATTTTCTTATTGTTGTGTTTTAGAATTATTATTTTTACTTTTTTTTTTTAAGTTCTTCCTGGAAATTTTGCTCCTTTAATCAGAGGCGTGGTAAAAAAATGTTACAATTGAAATGAGTTATTTAGAGGTGTTTGAAAGGAAAGGAATGTGTAAATTTAAGCGACAATTAATTTAATTAAATTTAAAAGTAATTACACATAGTGGGGAGAAGATTAACCTTATTCCCTGTTTTCTTGCATGTTTGGCCCGGCGCAACAGACCTAGCCCTATCTGTTTGTTTTGTATGGATAATTAAATGATAATGTAAATTCTTATTGATAAAATTAGATAATTTTGAAAACTTTTTTTTTTTTTTAATTTTTTTAATTTTTATAATTAGAATTAAATTTTGGACGTTTGACGCGAATAATCCGTTTCTAAGCAAAAACTTGGTGTTGAAAATTAAATGATTTCATTGGTTTGACAAATCATGTACTGTTTTTCGAACTTAACAGTTGACTCTCAAAATCCTATATTGCAAGTTTAAATATCAATTTGGCCTTTCAACGACCTGTGTCTTAATATTTTTGGCAAGCTGAACTAAATGAAAAATTTATCGACAACAACAGCGTCACTAAATCAGAATACTTGTTCCAGCTTTCCTCAACGCTAGTTAACGCAGAGCTTTTTTGATGGCCTTGAATCTAAGTTTGAACGTATTCCTCATTGCGAATGATTCAAGATTTGTTCTAAAATCTCACATCAAAATTACTCAGATTTTATGCAATAAGTATAAGTATATTTTGTGACTCGCATTTCAATATTAATATGCATAAGAGATTGTATAAGGTGAAGCCCTTTTACAGTACAAACTTTTATTTATAAATCCATGATTATTGTTCTTCAACATCTTTAATTGCTTTTTATTTTCGAGCATTAATTTTTTGGCTTATTTGTTTCACGAAAGACTTATTTTGGACAAGCCAGGAACTTAACGACAAAATTGTAATTCAACAATTGGAGTCATTGCATGCCCAAGGCAGTGAGCATTGTTTTGAAGTTACTACTAATGAAAATACAATTAGACAGCGCATTATATTGTGAGCAGAAGGTGATCGTTTTAACTTTCCTATGAGATGCAGAGGTGTGACTCTTGGAAAGCTCTGACTTTATATACTGTGATCATTACAATTTTTAATAACAATCAGTTTTGCCGCTCTTCTTGGGAATTTTTTTTTCATTTTTTCAAACTTTTCTCATCAAAAGCTGCAAATTTTTATCTTTGTCTTTTGAAATATACAAAAGATAAAGATTTTAGTGAAGTATATTCCACTTGGAATATTGTAACTAATTATGGTAATATACAGTAAATGTTTTTAAAACTTTACTCTACTTTTTCCGGATCCAAATTTTTTTTCTTGTTTTTGTTTTTTTTTGTTTGAACAGTAAATCAAATTTAATGGGTTGTTTTTAGGATTCTTTGGTTTAAACTTTAATCTAAAAAATGAATCTCCCAGTTGCTCTTTATACGTTGATATTCTTTTAATTTTTTCTTAATAATTATGCTCCAGACCGCTTGTGTTTTGAAAACATTCTGCATGTTATTTGTTTCCTTGAAATCATGTTTCATTAGTTGTCATTTTAAATTTCAGACTCTTTGCCTTAAGATTTTGTTTGCTTTGCCATTTTCTTAAAAGATATTTTTTTTTAGGTGATTTATCAGAAATTGTAAATTTTCTCTGCATTTCCTTCTAGTTATTGCATGATCACTTATATAAAGGCAGTTACAGATGGGTTTATCTTAATATTTGTTTTAAAGTGCAATAAAACAATACTTGGTGACATAAATGGTATATTCTTAATAAATTTTATAGTTGTTTTACAGTTTCGGCCATAAACATTATGATGAAGTTGAGAAATATAATATTATCATGCTGATATTCACTTTTTGTAAATGTAATATTAACATGCAATTTAACATGGTTCTGAAACAGTCATTAGTCTGCCAAAAAATTGTGCCTGATTAATCGGTAAATTGCTAATTGTTTAGCGGCATTGGGTTATTAGACCTTAATTTATTTTATTTTGATTTAAATCACAAAAATTTGGAACAATATGAACTTTTTGCCAGCACTCAACAATTGCATCTGTATTATATTTAACGTTTAAAATGAAATTGTCATAAAATTTACTTCAGATCAGTAAAGATAAAATGTTGTTGAATACTTTTTATAGATTGTAATTTTTTTTATAGTGCTGCTTAGTGCAGTATATTTAAGTAGTTAGAAATTATAATTACCATCAATTTTTATTTTACTAAATGGTACACCATTTTTTATTTTTTTTTAAATATTCATTATTCACTCGCTCAAAACAATTATTAACAAAAGTAGTCATGCTTTACGATTGTATCGATTAGGCATTTAACTCAATGGTATGCAAGTTCTTACATTAATATTTTGAACAAACAATAATTTCTGCTGCAAAACTGAGGATACTGTAATCAGCTTAAGAATTATAATGCCAAGCGTAAGGATAGAGGGAGAGGAGGCCTTGGGTACAACTTTTCTCTCTTGGTTAGTTTGACAAACCAAGATTTACTGTATCTTGAAAGGTGAAACTGTTAATGTAGTTTATTTGTTGTTTCACAAGTGCGAGAAGTCAGAACGTTACATTTAAATTTTTCTCTTTTTTTCTTAGTTTTGCGTTGGAAAAAAGAAGAGCTTGCAGCTATGCACCCTCCATGAAGAAAGAGTCACTTTACTCAAAGAAATTAGTACTCAAGATCCTCCTATCAATATGGCAATGGACGGGAAATTTGTTTGTGTAGCTGGACACACTCAATATTGCATATACAACGTTGAATCTAGTTTCTCCCAAGACCTCTTTCCGTGTGATTCATCTACGACTTACCCGCTTATAAAAAGAATCTCAAAAGTAACTTAGTCTTATCTCTTTAGTAGTTATTTTTTTTGTTTTAGTTTTTTAAAATAATTATTTTTATTTAAATCATTGATAAGAAGTAAATGATGAAGGGATTATTTATCAATTTCTTTTTATTTCATATAACATTTTTAAATTTATACATCTATAAAAATAAAAATTCTTTAATCATAGGAAAAAAAACTAGTGAAAGTTAATTTCTTGACTAAGGTTCGTAAAACAAGAAATTGAGAAATGTGGGAATACCTAAAAAGTTGAAATGTTTGAACTTTGCTTCGGAATTATCCATTTGAGGAAAAAAGAGTCAGATGAATTGAATTATCATAATGTTAACTGTGGATGTATTTTTTTGCAAGATAGAAATTAGCAAGTGAAATTAATATATTTGTAAATCTTTGAGCGTTTAATAAGATATGAATTTTGTTTTAAGTCAATTTCAAAAATCTAATCAGTTTTGTTTTTCTCTGCTTTTCGTTTAGGAATAAGATTGGTGAAACCTTTCTAGATATGAAATGAATCAGAATATTTGTTACTGTATATCAGTTTTAGCAGCCTTATGGAGATTTTTCATATCTGCAATTTTGTGAAAGGGCTAGAAGCTATATTCTTAGATCATGTTTAATTTAACGTGTCATAATTCTAATGTAAAACTTCATGCTTTGCAGGAAGAGTTCCTCGTTAGAGGCCCCGGAAATCTTGGAATGTTTGTGACTTCCGCTGGTACATCTGAAAGACCTCCGATACAGTGGAGTGAAGGAGTTATTGCATTGTCTTATTATCATCCATATATCATTACACTAACAAACAGCTTCATTCGTATATATAGGTAATAAGAATTTTAATGATTTTATCCCTTCCTTTGCTCTCTTTTTTCTTATCTTTATTTCCTTAATATTCATTTTCTTTCTGCATTATATTTTCTCATTTATTTATATACTGAATTAATAGATTTGTTAACTTATTCTATTGAAAGCTATTTTTCATAAATATTTATTTATATTTCACTTTCCAAAGTTTAATTGATCAACAACACAAGCAAACATTATTACTTAGTGGTGGAACCCTGATGGGTAACTTTGATGGGCAGCTTTACATAACGACTGATTCTTCTCTTTATTGTCTTATGCCTCAACCCTGGACATCTCAAGTTATGGTGAGTATTCTTAATACAGTCTAAGTCACGAGTTTTAATTGAAATTGGGCACTCTTTTGTGATTGTAAAAAAATCAGTTATGGAATATTTTAATACTTTTTGTTTCAATTTAAAGGCTCTTCTTGAGAACGAAAGTATAGATGAAGCTATCGAATTAACAGAACACAGTGGTGGCGCAGGAATGAGTGATGAAAAGTTTTTAGCCTTTTCTCAGACAGTATTTCAGAAAGCAGGATTTATCAAATTTTCTCATATGATGTACCAGGAGGCTCAGGAATATTTTATCAGAGGCAAATTAGATGTTCGAGAGGCAAGTTTTTCTTTATAATTTATTTTATTGAGACAAATAGTATATAAATAAAATATATTAATTTAGTAAAATTTGATTATTTCGAAATTAATTATTTTAATATGTTTAGCTATCATAAATAGTTTGGTAAGAATAAACACCAAATAGTAATGTGGTAACATCATAATCAATAGATTATCAGCTTGTTTCCCGGATTATTACCGATAAGTATTTCATTTGTGCGAGCGCAACCTCCTCTTCATTCCCTCGCTGATATTCACCAAGCTTTTCATGGAGACAAGACGAAAATTGATGAGGCTACAAATTTTTTATTCGGTTTTCTTTTGTACATTAGAAGTTATGAGGAACCTCTTCTTAACAAATTGGTAGGTTTTCAGAACTATTTTTCTCGCTGACTAGTTTTTGATAATATTGCCTAACAATAACTTGATTCAGAGGCGAAACTAAGAGTTCTACCTCCCACTCCCCGGAAATTCAGTTGTGGGGGACCCCCACTTTATCCTTGAGATATGGTTTATATATTACTTTTGGTCAGGGGCCCCTGACTGAATTTACGACAGTTAATTTTCGATTGTAGGAAATTGATACTGCTTTGTTGAAACTATGTTGTAACAAATCCACAGAAGATTTGCTGCTCTTTCTGGATAGTGGAGATGTTGTGTGTGCCTTTGACGAGTGTGTTCAAATATTGCAGAAGCATCATCACTATGCCGCCCTGGCCAAATTATACAAGTTAGTAAAATATTTGGAACCGTTGAATATAAGTGTGATGAAAGTGATTTTTTGTACAAATAGAACTTTCACCACCATTTAATAACATTGCCTTCAATTTATTTTTGTGCCAAAAATTGTATAACTGTATCTCAATTACTTCTCAAGATGTGACGGTGAATGTGTAACAAAATAATTTTTTTTGCCTTAACCAGTTTTTCATTCAACGACTCGTTTTTTTTTATATATATATTTTGTTTATTTTGTGACTGTTTAATTAAAATTATCATTATAAAAACGTTAATTTTTTAAAATTTTGTTGAAAATAGAAATTACGGCGAGATAGAAAAATGTATTGAGGTATTAATGAAACTGATTCGTGGAGAATACAAGGATCCTAATTTTTATATATATATATATACTTATATATATTATATATATATATAATATATATATATATATATATATATATTTATATATTATATATATATATATATATACTAGTATTATAATATTATCATATATATATATATGATATTATATATACGGCTATCTGGTAAAATAGGTTTGTTTCAGTGTGCGTAAACGAGCGCACATATTCAGCGTACACAAACTAGAGCGAGAGGAGAGACGCGCCATATTGACCAAATTGTTATTGCATATAGAGTCCAAGGTCAAATGACTTTCTCGTTTCGTTCAGAAACATTTTTCAAAACAAAAAAGTAGTGGAAAAATATGACGTCTTTCTCGGTATTTTTTTTTTATATGAACATTTTCTATCGCAAATTGAGAATTGATTGGAAAACATTATTGTTACTACGTAAATTAATTGATTGCCAGAAAAGGAGATTGCTTTTGCCTAATTTCATTTAATTGATTTTTATCTTTTTTAATATAAAAAAAAAAAATCAAACTAAAACAACCAATCAATTCGACTTTTGATCTATATATATATATATATATATATATATATATATATATATATATATATATATATATATATATATATATATATATATATATATATATATAATATATATATATATGTACATGTGTACTTGCACGTGTACACATTTGTGTATCCGATATACGTCAGACGTATACAGTATTTGAAGGTCGCATGTACGGAGAAGGGCCAGATGATTTTAACACATTGCATGTAGAGCATTGAGAGTATTTTAACTCACAGCTGTTTTTTGTTTACAAGGAGTAACCTTGAGAGAAAGAATAGGATAGGTATTTTCAATTTCCCTTTTTCTTCTCTTCGTAAATAAAGGAAAATTGTTTAAAAAGGAATATCGTTTAATAGTTATCGTTATAATTTTCACTATAAACGTAATTTTAATTGAATTTAATAACGAACAATCACTATGATATCAAGTAGAATCTGAGCACTTTTTTCATTTTTATTGAAGCTGAATATTTATCATTTTAATTAAGATAATTAAAAATATATTTGGGGCATTTCAATTAGAATTGATGTTCATATAATTTTGCCCATATAATTCATAATAGACTTTGATCTCACCAATCTTTATTCCCGATTAAACCATTTTTCTCATTTTTTAACTATCAACAACTCCACTAACCATACTTACTCACCTTATTTTCACTTTTTACTAACGAGTCATTAAGATGGCAGAGAACGAATGGCAGGTCGAGTCGTGTAGTCCCTTAGCTCCGGAGGTGATGGAGAAGGGTAAAACAGACCTGATGGGTAGTACCACAACGGTAGTGGGTAAACCTGCCCTACCAAAAAGGGAAATTATCTCGTCACACCCTAAGAGAGGGGACGCTGATACAATAATCCCGCTTGAAGGAGAAGCTATCTCTACGCCGCCCGAAGGAGGGGGAGGAGAGACGTTTGTCCGAACTGAAGAGAAAAAAGTGAAAGAGAAGGAAAAGGTAGGAAACAAGGAGACGAAAGAGATGAAATAAAAAATGAGAAAGAAGCGGTGCAAGGGGAAGAGAGAGAGAAAGAAAAGGAAAATGAAGATATAGCACTTTGCTCAGGAGGAGCCAGTGCCCCATTGAATGTTTGTATGGAATACAAAGAAAGAAAAGAAGATAAGTCTCAGACCCAAGTATTTGCAGGTAGAAAAAACAGTGGAGAAAAGCCATGCTCGATAGTAAAACCAATGCCTAGAGAAACGCCTTTCCAATATGATAGAAATGCATCTTCAAATACCCGATCATCAATAGAAGCTATGATGGAATTTGTTAAGTACAAGGGAGTTAGAGGTATTCCATTCAATGTATTTGTACAGGAAATAAAACGCTTAATAGATACCTATCAAAATCTAGCTCTAGTTGAACCCTTAGGAAGCCTGTTCGAAGCAAAAAAGGTCAATTATATGCTAATTACGAAGATATTAGGTTACATTGACACTGAAACCAATGATACTTCCTTAAGAAGAGAAATCTTGAGAAATTTTAATCCGAGTTTGGATACAGGAGTTTTGCTACGAGAAGTTATAGCAATGGAGAGAGCAAATCCCCTCCAAACAAATCTGGTTGAAGAAAATATGGAAGATATAGAGGAAGATTCAGAAGGCGTAGAAGAGATGTCAGTGCTAGCTATAACTGATATGAAAATAGAAAAAGAAGATACAGGCGGAGAAGCCAAAGCGGTAAGATTAGCACCGGAGAGTGCTCCAACAAACGAAAAAGCGCCAGAGTTGATTTTAAAACGTGTGTCGGTTGGAAGATTTTTAGATGGGAATCTTAAGAGAGTAAGAGATCCCGAGAAAACGGAGGAGCAAGTGTCCCAGGTCCGAGGACCCAGAGGGAAGAGAATTGAGGATTCGAACCAAATTTTCGCTAAAACACCAAGACACGAGGCGGACAAGTATCGTTCCCAGGGAGAGACCGTCTGGCCAGTTAAATACGTACACGCCGCGGTTGAATCTCGTCCCTATCGGAAAGTCGATTTGTCAATATCCCAGAGGGAAAAAACAGCCTCTTCAATGAGAGAGTCACGTAGGTTTCTAGTACCTATATGTGAGGAAAGAGAAAGGGAAACCGCATTGAATGGAGAAGCTCGGGTGGAGCCAGACAAGGTGAAAAGGAGGACAGGGCGGGAATTGATCACTCCCCCCTCAACTCGTCACAATGTTGGTCCCAGAAGAGTCAAACCCAATGTCAAGCACATCCCTTCAAATTCGAAAGAAAATTTGGACCAATCCGAAAAGATAAAGGCAAGCCTTTACTTCACAGAGAATCACTCGAAATTAACTTGGAGTTTTCGGCCCCACCGGATTTGTACACTAAGGAGTAAGTTTTGACACCTCAAATAACTACAACCGCCAGACGAAAGTAGAAGGAAAAATCGAGCCTTGGAGAGAGGAGGTGGAAAGAAAGAGATTTAGATTTGTAGGAGCAAGAGGTGGGCCAAAACATCGAATAGTTATATATTTATATATATATATATATATATATATATATATATATATATACATATATATATATATATATATATATAACCATATATATATATATATATAGGCATCTAAAATATCTGAGTATCGGGAAGGTGGCTTTGTAGATGGCCCGATACGTATTTAGGTGAAGCCATTACGGAAAATATCAAATTTGTTTTCCGTTCAAATCTCTATATATATATATATATATAAATATATAAAAATATATATTTATACTATATATATATACTTATATATATATATATACTGCCCTATATATATATATATGCATGTATCTATGTATGTAAGTCCAGTAGATATGTTGGGTATATCCATGCGCCTAGTTGCATGTATGGGTGTAATTTGCATGTTTATGCATACCTAGTAGTAGAAGTAGTGATGAAGCTATGGTAAATGAGTTTTAAAACTGTAAATTCTAATCTTTTAAGAATAATTTTAAGTTAATCATCATTCTACCAAGAAATAGCCATTTTAAATGCATAAAAAAATTTCAGGGACAAAAAGGTTCCTTATTCTTTATATATCTGTTTGTAAATTGTAATATAAAGTAACAAATCCATTTTCATAAATTCAAAAAAGGGTAATTATTGACCCGATCAAAAACGAGTTTTTTAATTTACAAAACACCTATAAAAAAAAAAAAAAATAACTTATATATATATATATATATATATATATATATATATATATATATATATATATATACTATATATATATATATATATATATATATATATACTGCTGCTCTATACTGCTGCTCCCCATAAACTCTTAATAAACTTGTATAAGTATGCATGTGAGTAATAAAGATACAAACTGTATCCACTTGCCAGAATAACCTTCATATATAGAATGCTGAGTTTAATCAGCACCTGACTTGCTGCTTCATTTATAAAAATTTCTCGAGTCAATAATAAAGTGAAAAAAAAATGCAACAGTGAAATAAAATTTACCACATTCCCCAATGATAAAATAATAAAAGTCTAAGCATAGACAGGTCGAATTTCTGTAGTTTTAAACCCAGAGGTAGAGGGTCGACTAAGGTGACTCCCTTACGACCCCAAGAGACCTCGAAAGGACCCTGAAGGCATGCATGATAGATAGCAATTCCGAGAGGTCATGGTACCCAGTAAGTCTTAGGAAAGCATGTCGTAAGCCATAGGCACATCCGGATGCACTACATGATGTAGGTTAAAAAAGAATCTGTACACAAGGTGTACAGACATTTATTTGTTTTATATTTACTGTTTTGCTAATAATCTTTTATCTATTTTAGATAAGGAAAGACAATTTAGTTCTCCAGATCGATATCTGTTAAAAAAGCCGAAGATCGGATAATTCAGATCGTTCTAAGAGAGAGAGAGAGGAAAATTAATAGGTTTCACATTGACTCAGGAGATTTCGGAAAGGAAAATTCAAGTTTGTTTATGTAACATTTATTTTAATATTCTTTATACCTACGTATAATATATATATATATATATATATACTTTTTATATATATATATATATATATATATATATATATATATATATATATATATATATATATATATATATATATATATATATATATATATATATATATATATATATATATATAGGTATATATCATCAATATATGTCATTTTTGCGGACATTTATTTCGGTCATATAGCACTTTTTCTTTAATTTATGGAAAATAATGGATCAGAATCCTAAGTAACTAACAGCATTTTATTTTTATTTTTTCTTACTTTTATTTATTAAAAATCGAACTGATTAATTCCCATTCTGTTGGAAAGCCAAGAAAGAATTCATTAACAAAGCAAAGAGTCTTATTTTGCTTTAAAAAGATGAATTTGGAAGTATGTTTTAGTATCGTTGGCTCTTCTCAAAAGGTGGCAACAGGAAGTGGACTCCAAAAGCCAGGCTTAGAGAAGGAGGTTTGAGTAACAATGTAAGGTTCAGAAGGAGAAATAATGTTAAAAATAAAAAGAGAAATTTAAAAAATTGGAAGAGGAAGCTGTACACTAGTTACGTTTCGCTTTTAAAAGTTAATAGGGTAGCACACAAATTCAGTCTAGGCAATGAAATAGTGCTTCAGTCAATCTTCAATTTGGAAAGAGAAAGCAGTAAGTTCACTTTCGAAGCGTAATTTCTCACCCCTCTTGGGAAGGTACTAAAAAGAGCTTTTTGGTCGTGAGATTGCGAGAGTGTCTTAACATGCAGGAGAGAGGAGAAGATTGTCATGCCGAAAGAATCGTTAAGAAAACGCATTTGGAGTCTGAAAAGTACCCTAATAAAAAAATATATATATATATATGTATATACATGTATATATATATATACTTAATATATGCATATATATATATATACATACACCTATGTATATATATATATACTATATATATATATATATATAACAATAATATATATATATATATGCCAGTGAGAGCGAAAATTTGAAAGTGTCAGGATTCTTTGTAGGATATTCTTTAACATTTATTCTTGTGTAGATAACTAGCTGGGATTAAGGAATTTGTTAATCGTAAGTCATAGTTTATTTTGCAACTTATTCATTTTAATAATTATTTGCATAATTTTACCTCCTCGTGAATTTTTTCTCATCTATAATATTACAAAAAATTAGGCAAATGTTGTGGAAGTTCTGAATGGCAAACGTGTTCGGGACAGACATCAAACATTCACACTAAGGTCCTCCTGATTCGCCGACAAACCTTATGAGAGTTTAGATGCTGCTTGAATAAAGGATTTAGTAGGCCATTGGCCAGTCTCAGTTGGACAGGTAGTGGTGAAGTGACAGCCAAAAGGGAGATCACAGAACGGAAAAGCATAGCCGATGACGGTAATTACGAAAGAATAAATTTCATGGATTTGGTGTACCAATTGCTTTATATTTAGTTGCTTTAATTGTTGCATTTAAACATGAATTAGTCTGGATTAGAGATTCAATTGCACATATAGCATATCGTTGATTAGATTCTATAGGTTCTGAAAACATCTTCTCAAGAGTACGAATCTTATTTGGATTTTTGCGACAACTTTGTAAATCCGCAATGGGTAGAGGAAAGGCGGTGGAAGCTATGGAGATCGGAAAAAAGGGCGATGAGTCCCCTCCGGAGAAAAAATGGGAATGTAAGTGCGGGTTACCAGTACCACTCCATAAAGAAGCAAAAATTTGCCAAAGAAAGATGTAAAACAACGAGAGAAGACAAAACCACAGTGTCCTATGGAAATTGAGTCAATATTTGTAGTGGATTAAGGCAATATTTTGCGATTTATTAGGCTTATATTTCTACTTGCATGTGAAATTAGTTTGGATTACGAATATTAGGCTATAAATTGATTTGATGTAATGATTAGAGACTCTAGTCACATTTTCTCCCAAGGAAACTTCAGTGGGAATTAAGATATCAAAAACGATACTCCTACCTAGTGGTGCCGAAAGAAGGAAAATGTGCAAAGCAGTCTTAAATTTTAAGTGGATTATCTGTGAGAAATCGTCAAGCATTTCCTCCCAAAAGGTATTTCTTTTTCTTTAAATAGGAATTAAGATGTCAAAGGACGCTCCAACATTGAGAACTAGAGTATGAATAGGGAAAATACATGACCTCCTCACCAGTTTATTGCTGTATTTTGCTTTATTTGTTAGTAGTCTGTTGTAGTTTTCAACTTAACGGTTAGTCCTTTCTAACCCCTATTAGTCCTGTGTTTGATCAAAGTTTGAAAGTTGAAGAGTTTTGTTCTTTCTATCAGTCACGATTCAACTCACTACCTTGAGTACCCGAGACACGAAGATGTGGTTGCCTACAAAACATATTGTGGGGAAGAAGAGAATAACGATTGAAAAAGCACTTCGGTGACGAGAAACAAGATCAGAATCAGAGCGACTAGAAAGATAATCGTATGGGTTGGAGAATAGTTCAGTAAATAATCTAGCATATAGTTTTGTTCATGTAGTTTTGTTCTTATTTTGCTTTAATTATAATTTTAAGGATGTACTTCCGACAATCGATTATGTTAGAGAGCTTTAACAATTGGGTTGGAGGATAGTTCAGTAGATAATCTAATGCATAGCTTTTGTTCATTTTTTTTTTTATATTTCTTGTTCTAAGTATGATATTAAGGATGTACGTTCGACAATCGATTATGTTAGAGAATTTTAACAATTGGGTTGGCGAATAGTTCAGCAGATAATTTTACATATAATTTTGTTCATATTTTTTTTTAAATATGTTTTAAGGGTAAATTAAGAGTAACAACTATGTTGAGTTACACTAAAAATTCTTTTGTTGGCAATGTGCAAATACGAAAGAGACAGTGGTTTCTAGTATCGTAAGACTCATCAAGCCAATATGGGAAGTAAGAAGTAAGAGGTAGAGAAAGAACCAACATAGAAAATGCTGAAAGTTCTTTTCCTTGTTGATAATAGGCCCTAGATAAAGAGTTGGGGATCTCTAATAATATGAGCCTAGCTGTCGACGTAGTTGGATGTTGCCGGGGAACAAAATCCACGAAAAATAGATGGAAAGAACCAAAGCTAGAAATAGAGTTACGTTCGTATGATATAGATTTTAAGATTTTTTTTTAAAAATCGCTTTGTATTCAATTTGCTTGCTAACTTTTAAGATAACCGCCAGTACAATACTCTAATTATTTCATAAAGTATGAGCTTGAGTAATCATAGCGTTCTGTACGAAGAAAACGTTTTGCATAATTAAATAAGCGGTTTTATGTATAAATAAGTTACTTGGCTAGCATAAGGATATTTTTTTTTAGTCTATAGATCAAATAACTTCGGTTTTTGAGCTGGAATTTTATACATTTAACATCGCATTTGCGTAATTTACGTAAACATTTCGTGAAACATTTGGTTTCAACTGATAAAATTTGAATTTTTTTTTCATTATGTTTCATTATTTTTATCACATTACTACCTACGGTTTCCTCCAAAGGGTGGGCCCCAGTTTTCATGCGAAAATTTAATTCAAAAAGAAAAGATTTTCTTTTAAAAGAAAGATAAAAATAATAGAAACAGCAAGAGATTGTCATCCAACCTTGCCTTTAATTTTAACACTTTGTTCTAACGCTTAGCATGTTTTTTTTTAATTAAGAAGAGGATAGTTGACACTTCCATTAATATTTTTGTTTTAACGCTTAGCACGTTCTAATTAAGAAGATGATAGTTACTAACACTTCTTCTATTACTATTTTTAATTTTATTTTAATATTGATACTAACAGTTGTTTTAAACAATAGTGTTGTCAAAAAAATAAAAATATACTAACATTTCTTTTAGTAGAAAGCATAATTATATCTAAGACAGATGCCATACTAATAGCTTTTGATACTAATATTAAAAGGGATGTTTTGAAATGTTAATAATTAGGTACTGACGAGTATTTAGAATTGTGAGGGTCGAACACATAGAGGTATCTAAAAAAGGGTTTTACAAAAAAGGGTTTTGCAAACATTGTTTTAGCCCAGTACTTCTAGCTTGTAAATTGTAGTGCATGATTGTGAGATACTTGCGCTGAGAAGGTGAGAAAATGGATCTATTAACCCTTCTGCTTTCGATATATATATATATATATATATAGATATATATATATATATCATATTCCGAGTGTATTTGCTTCAGTTTACTCAGCTAGAGATAATAAATATGGTGAATTTTTATCCACCCTTCCCTCAATTAACATTTTCAAATAACTTTCTTATAACTTCATACTAATGCTTTTAGAATTAGTTTTCTTTTTAACAATGTTACTATTAACCTTAGAGAATAAAACTAGTGCTTAACTCTGTCGTAATAACATTTATAATAATGTTTGTTTGTCGTTTATGTAACATGTAAGATTTTAAAAGAAATTTTGATAGTCTGAATGGTATACGAAT
>JABUQX010113679.1:10000-20000 GCA_015478945.1 Trachelipus rathkii
AAGAAAAGGCCCGAAATTCGTTGTTTTTCTTATCGAAAATTTCCCCCGTATAAATGGAGTCAACATCTTATAAATCTATATGGCTATATATATATATATATATATATATATATATATATATATATATATATATATATATATATAGTAGCAGTGGTATGAATATGTATATATATATATAGTATATTAAATAAAAATATATATATATATATATTTGTTTATTTGGGTATATATATTTATATACAAAATTATATAAAAATATATATAAATTTTATTCATATATTTATATTATATAAATATACATATATTACATATATATATAGCATATATTATTATTACATAAGTATATTCATATATCGTTATATATATATATATATATATATATATATATATATATATATATATATATATATATATTATATATATATATATATATATATATATATATATATATATATATATATATATATACTGAAATTTGTTTTTCTTTTGTACCAAAGGATGCTATTAAGTGCTTACTTTTACTCTCAACCAATAGCTTTGACAGGAGCGGACTCATATTTGCTCCATGTTTGATACATGAAAAATCAAGTATTACGTAATTATTATTAATTATCGGAAAACTTAAAATGAATCAAACAAGTCATTAGCATCAAATATTTTACTGTAATTTTTTACTGAGTAAAAATATTTGGATGAAAGGCTACAAATATTGATTGCATCTTAGAGAATGTGTAAATGGAGAAATTATAAAAAAGATATAAAGCCGGAGCCGGAGCAGGATCCGAACAATTTTAAAATGCTGGAGCTAGAGCCGAAGCAGAAGCCGTAGCCGATTAATTTTAAAATGTTGGAGCCGGAGCATGAACCGTAACCGGAGACGGCTAATTTTAAATTGGTGGAGCTGCAGCCGGAATCGGAGTCCGAGCCGGAATCGAAGCTGGCAAAAAATTTGTCGGCTCCGCAGCCCAGTTTAAAAGAGCGCTCCTTCCTGATTCTAAAGTATTTTGGTGTAACTTTTTAAATTTTTTAATTACAGTACACTAATACCGGCATTAATATCTGTTTATAGTGTTAAGAGTTATATAATTGTCCTTATAATATAATATTTTTAATTGAACAGATTATTAACTTTTTACTTAACTTTTTTTTAATGGAAGAATAAGAACCGTAACGTTACTTTTAATTCAATCGAACCGTGGACCTTGAAGGATGATCAGAAATGGATCCCCTATTTATATTTTTTATATGGGGAAATATTGCTTCATGTAAATGTTAATTGCGAAGTAGCTTTCAACAGGACAGTGTGTCCCGAGACAGAGCATGTCACGACTGCCCTAGTTGCCCCAGCGTCCCTCGATGCCCCTTCTGCCTCAATCTCAACTGTTTTGGGACAAGTACCTCCAAGTACCTCTTTTAGCTTTTTCCACGTTCTTTCTCCATAGTTTTGATTTGATAGTTATGAATATTTAATTTTATATGCTTTTAAAATGCTAATTATTATTTTTTTTTTTTTAAGTATAGGATTGGACAGTTATTATTATGATAAATTTATGCTATTGTTATATAAAAATTTATTGACGAATTATTATTATTATTATTATTATTATTATTATTATTATTATTATTATTATTATTATTATTATTATTATTATTATTATTATTATTATTATTATTATTATTATTATTATTAATGTTATTAATGTTAATGTTAATGTTAATGTTAATGTTAATGTTAATGTTAATGTTAATGTTAATGTTAATGTTAATGTTAATGTTAATGTTAATGTTAATATTTAATTATTATTATTATTATTATTATTATTATTATTATTATTATTATTATTATTATTATTATTATTATTATTATTATTATTATTATTATTATTATTATTATTATTATTATTATTATTATTATTATTATTATTATTATTATTATTATTATTATTATTATTATTATTATTATCATTATTTTAAGAGTAAAATGAATGAGCTTCAGCTGGAATAGATTATTAGCTCAATGAGAGGCGACAAGGATTCACAAACCATTTGTTTTAGATATATTTCTTGTAAGCGAGGAGCTATTTATTATCTGGATTCATGAGGTGTTGGACTTGTGGAATGAAACAAATGAACTAAAGATTTTGAAGATTGTGAAATAAAGACATGAATAATGGGGAAGGTAAATTATGAACAAAGAAAAATACTTAAGATTTTAGAAGGGGGAATTCGGAAATGCTTATTTATTATCATGATTGTTTAGTTAATGTGAAAGAAATCGAAGAGTTATTCCACGTTTCGGAATAACTTGGGTTTGCTATGTAGAGTATATTGGGTTCTAACTTTGTATTTCATACTTTGTGCTTTGCATTTCCTCGTAAGGATAAATGCATATAGGTTTTGTGTAGTTTTAATTCTTTTGATATTTATTTTTGCCATGTATCACTATTTGTTGAACTTATATCAGTAATATTAATTTTTCATCTTTATTGAAGAGAAGAACTTGGTTAAAACTTTACTTTAATAAAATCAGGGACAAAATTTTAAGTTTTCATCCTTCGAACTATGTTATAAATCGTTTACAGACAGTTCTCGGCTGCAGATTGCTTACCGGTTGAAGAAGCAACCTGTTTTATGAACATTTTGAAAAAAGTAGTTATAGTTGCAATAGAAATCGAAGGAATATTAATGTAGATAGCTTACAGGGAAAATTAAATACCATATTAAATAATTATCAGGAAAATGATGAATGTTGATTGATTTGAAACTAAATTTACACATTTTAATGTTTTAAATACACATGTTACGATAAAAGAAATAATGCACAATCGAGCAAAGAAAATCAATTTGATCAATCTGACCAAAAATGAATTAAAAGCAACTACTTTTTTAAATAACAATTTTAAAAATATCATGACTACCACGAAACGAAGAGAAAAAGTTAGTTTAAACTAGTCTTTCTGATGATTCAGTTATCAGATGATTAAAGTCAAATAGAAAGTAGATCAAATGAAATGACACAGTATATGGATAATAAACCAATATAAAGAAGGCTTAAAACTTTTCCGTGAAAGTGAAAACATTTCACCAGTCAATGTCTGCATCACTCTAAACAATTAAAAGGATAGTGATCATTAACATAACAAAAATATAGTAGTAACTCTTTTTAATGGAACCTAAGTTAATTCATTAATGATACAGCAGCCTGTGGGCCATAGTCACTTTGTATCTGTCTTTATGATTTAGTTATACTTTCAGTGGAATGTGAAAAAAAAATTATATCCTCTCTCTCTCTCTCTCTCTCTCTCTCTCTCTCTCTCTCTCTCTCTCTCTCTCTCTCTCTCTCTCTCTCTCTCTCTCTCTCTCTCTCTCTCTCTCTCTCTCTCATGCAAGTAATACCTACAAACCTAAAATAAATGTTAGTTCATTAGTTAATCAAATTCAATGCATTTCAAAATACCTTTAAGAACAAAGGTACCCACTTATTAAATTATTCATAAAATTCTTTGTTTGTTCTATGATGATGATGATGATGATGATGATGATGATGATGATGATGATGATGATGATGATGATGATGATGATGATGATGATGATGATGATGATGATGATGATGATGATGATGACTATACATTGCAGGTTTAATGATGATTATGGTTATTATGATACACACCCTCCGTAACCGATCAATTGTTTGCTACAAAATTCGCCTTTTGGTAACATTATGCAATGACTACCAGTGACTTGCTGGAAAATGTATAATTTCTAATAACTTTTGAATTTTTAATATTTTCTATAATATTCAGTGAAAATTATTTAAAAACATTGAGGTTGCTCCTCAAGATTTATTTTAATAGGGAAAAGCGAATCTTCAAGAAAATATGGTCAACACATGGGTGATCATTTGAATACATTCAATATGAAAGAAATAATGTATATGTATGTATGTATGTATGTATGTATGTATGTATGTATGTATGTATGTATGTATGTATGTATGTATGTATGTATGTATGTATGTATGTATAAATGTATGTATGTATGTATGTATGTATGTATGTATGTATGTATGTATGTATGTATATGTATGTATGTATGTATGTATGTAAAGTGATATATGTGGATGTATGTATGTATGTATGTATGTATGTATGTATGTATGTATGTATGTATGTATGTATGTATGTATGTATGTATGTATGTATGTATGTAAAATTTTAGAACTATTGTTTTATTTACAGTTGATAAGAGCTAAACCATAAAACTTTATTAACCATTTTAAGTTAAAAAAAAATTCAAAATTAAAATAATTTTTAATTAATCCCAGCGATAAATTACAATGACAAGGTAATAATAATCAAAAGAATTTTTTTTTCTTATTATCTTTTTCTTTTTCCCTTTTTTTTATACAATATTTAGTAAAGTATTTTTTTTTATATATATTTATCATTTTCTTCTTCGCTGCTTTTAACCCTTTTTTTCTTTTGAAGGGAACTTTGTATATTTAAAATAGGCGCTCCCAAAAAAATCTGTTTTTAGTTAAATCTTATTTAGAGTTGATACAATTTGGGAGATCGCCAAACCAAATCTCTTAAAATTCCATTTTTATTGATAGCTACTACTACTACTATTATTATTATTATTACTAAAGAAGAAGAAAAGACGAAAACGAAAAAGAAAGAAAAGGAAAAAAAGAAAAAGAAAAAAGAAAAAAGAAAAAAAGGAAAAAAGAGAAAAAAGAAAAGAGAAAAAGAAAAGAGAAAAAAAGAAAAGAGAAAAAAAGAAAGAAGAAGAAAAGAAAAAAAAAAAAGAAAAAGAATAAAAAAAAAGAAGAAAAAAAGAAAATAAGAAAGAAAAAGAAAAAAAGAAAAAAGAAAAAAGAAAAATAAAAAGAAGAAGAAGAAGAAGATATTACAATTAAATGCTATTTTATTCTGATATCATATATTATATTTATGAAAACATTAGGACATGAAGGTACAATGATTGCTTACTTTATATTGTAAAAGACTGGCTTAAAAGAATGAAACACGCAAATGGTCGTTATAATGTGAATCATATGTCATTGGTAAATCCACAAAACGTTTTCTTTCCACCACTTTACAATATCATACTAGGACTCAAAGATTTTTATCACAGCGAGGAATCAAAAATGAACAAGGTTTAAGACCAAAGATAATCTGAATCTAATAAAGCTGACATCATTGGATTTATTACCCAAAACTTTCTAGGGCCTTGTACCGCAAAAGAACTATGGAGTTTGAATATGACATATCAAAGAATGGGATTTGGGGCGTCCTTGAAAATGAACTTTGTACATTTCGATCTAGATTTTTTTCTCCAAAAATTAATCTTATTGTTTTTAGCTATGAACATGGTGAGTAGTGTCACCAGGACTTCTCTGAAATGAAAAGAAGACATCAAGGGTCGGCTTAACCCCAACATGATTTAGTAATTTCTATTTTTTACTATAATGGAAGACTAGCTGAGTACACAACTGTAAAACAAATGTTTCCTAAAACGTTTATATATATAATACTATATATATATATATATATATATATATATATATATATATATATATATATATATATATATATATATATATATATATATATATATATATATATAATATATTATATATATATATATATATATATATATATATATATTATATATATATATATATATATATATATATATATTATATATATATATAGTATATATATATATATATATATATATATATATATATATATTATAGTTCTTTGTATACTAACCATCGAATATATGCTAACTGTCACAATAAGTCCGTCCCTTGTACCTCCGCGGCCCTCCAACAGATGTGTGGTCTTCCTTCTGAGGTCGTTGTCTAGGGTTGTGACACTTCCCAGGTCGTTACTGGCTTTGATTCTTCTGGCGGACTTCTGTCTTCCTAAATTCCCGTCGAGCAGCTTCAGCCGTTGTATAAGAGCTTCCTTACTTTCTTCTTAAGTTTCCTCCTGAATCTTCTTATGGTCCTCAAGAATAAGTGAAGTCTTCTCTAAGGTCCTTACTATTCCTTTTTCTTCTTACTATCCTTCAGTAAATCCAAAGTTGTACCAGGAAGGTTTCGTAGTAATGAAATAATGAATAGTTATTCTAAACCCTTTAATCCTCACTAAACTTAAGTAGTACACGTCAAGAGTCTTGATATGAAGAGCGGCAAACAAGGAATGAACAATTGTATGTATAAAGCTCGCTCTTTTATACCATTTCTTCTTTAAACGCTTACTCGTAAATTACAATAAATATTATTACAATTTTCTTAAAATTATTCAAAAATAAACTTACAATATTAAATATCATTATAGAAACTCTTAAAATTATTCTAAATAATTTTACAACCTAAATAGTATTGAATTAATGATAAAATTACTCAATTCTTATAAACAATGGTAAAAATACTAAATTAATTACGAAAAGTAGATCCTCACTAAAAATATGACTAAAAGCATTCCTAGTGGTGAAAATGCAGCTTAACCTTTTTCATCTCTAAATTCATCTGTGATAATATCCCCCTTATTAAGATGAAGAAACGGATCCTGAGGATACTTCTTTCCTTCATCTCAACCCACAGATGAATTCTACGTCTTCTCTTCCTGAAACTCCTGTGTCCTAGGAATTCAATATTCTTCATTCCAAATTTACATTTCGATGGTCTTACCGTGAAGCCTGATACCCTCAATCGTCTCATCAATTCTTCTATTTTCTGGAGGTATTCTTTCCAACTCTCGGTATACACCATCACGTCGTCAATGTAACTTTCCGTATTCCGCATTCCCTTGAGCACTTTCCTCATGGCTCTTACAAGTGTCGCCCCCGAGTTCACCAATCCAAACGGCATCTTCAGGAACTCGAACGCCGTCTTCTCTATATCATCTTCATCCATCGGTATTTGCCAATACCTTTTGCTCAGATCTACTTTCGAGAAATATTTTGCTTTCACGATCTTAGCAAATAACTCTTCTGTTGTAATCATCGGCTTGGGATCGAATACTGTTATCCTATTTAATTTTTTATAATCTGCACAAATATGATTACTTCCGTCTTGCTTCTTAACAATCACAATGGTTGAGGCGTATGCTGACGTTGATTCTTTAATTATCCCTATTTCCAACATTTTATTTATCTCTGCTTTCAATTCTTCTCTTAATGCGTGCGGAATGGGATACGCTTTCGATCTCACTGGTTCGTTAGTAGTCAATTTTATCTTATGCTGTTCAATTTTCGCTGTTCCAGACGCGTCCGTAAAGATCGATTTGTATCTTTTTATGACCCCATATATCTGTACCTTTTCCCCCTTCTTGAACTTTCGATCCTTCGCTTTCCGATCATAATAATGTTTATGTCTAATTTGAGCCCTTTTTAACTTCTCCTGAGCTATTTTCATTGTTTCCACCAACTTTTCGTGCAATTCAAATGCGTACTGGTAACTATTCTTTACTTCATCTTCACGAATATCTTCTGTCCATAACTCTTTCAAAATTCGTAGTGATCCTCCCATTGTCCTTTCGTATAGTAGTTCAAATGGCGCGAATCCTCTACCTTCTTGTGGAACTTCTCTATAAGCACTTAATAATGGTCCTAGGTACTTCGGCCATATCGTATTCACCAATGTCGTTGTCATGAATAGCAATACCGCGCTATATCGTCCATATACCGATTTAACGACACGTCTTCCGTTTTATCATTTCGAAGAGCTCTTGATCGTCGAATGTGGGTCCACTTCAAAGCTTTATGACGGTGGACCATCTTCTCCTTTAAACAACATCTTTTCTCTTCCGATAAAACGTTCTCTCCATCACATGATTCATCATTTTTATTTTCCACATTTTCTCTCATCGTCAGTTCTTTTGATATATCGTATTTTAGGGCGGAAATCTGCAAAGCGTAATCTTCGTCCAATGAGCGTAGTGCCTGCATTTCATTTTCTAAATTATCCGAACCCTTCTCGTTCATATCAAACTTCTTTCGCGAATTCTTAAAGTCCGCTTCTTCAGTGACATCTTTTCCTCTATTGCCACGGTTACGTCCGCGTTCTCCCATTCTTTCGTGGGCTCCACGATTTCTTTCAACTACATTATGAATGACTCTGTCGAACTCCGACCCTTTCCCTTGCAATTTCTTTTTACAACACATTCCCTCGGTTGTCTTATCATCACGCCGCATGTGGGCAGAGTTTCCTGTAACTAAGGAAGTTGCAAAGTGCTGGGTCTTTTCATTAAATTTCGAACTCAAATCAGATTCGTTCCAATCCAGAACAACTTCTATCGAATCAATTCTTGGTTCATTTTCCGTTCCCAAGTTTTTCAATGTCAGGTTTAGATCCTTCTGAGTAATCTGTTGACCAAATAGGAGACAGTGTCCGTTCGACTCCACATTGATCCTCTAATTTTGGAGGTTCGTCCTCTCCCGTTAAATTTTCTAATTCGGTTCCCAACGCTGCCGATTCAGCTTTTCCCTCGACTGTGCAGTCCGGTGGTTTTACTTCCTTTATATTTCCTCGCGCGCGGGCGTCTCCTTGATTAAACTTACGCTCGGCGTATCTTCCGCCCCATTCCTGTCTTCTCGAAGTCTTAGATTCTTGTTTAACTTTGACGCCGTTTTCTTCAGCAACTTCTTCAAAGTCCTTGGCGGTGTCAACAAAATCTGAATCGACTTCATTGTATTCTAATCGTTCAAATCGCTCAAGGTGGTTCCCCATTTCATCCATTCCGTCGGTAAATAGAGGTATCTTCGGCACCTTGGCTCTTATTTGAAAATTTTCCGAGGCATCATAAAGTTATCTTCGCCTGAATTCATTGAGCCTCCCACATTCTCTTGAGCCTTTCGTTCTTTTTCTTTTTCAAGGGCCTCTCTCTCGGCTCTCTTCTCAATAGCCTCTCGTTCTTCTTTTCGCCTCGCGGCCTCAGCAGCTCTTTCTTCTGCTATGAATTCCCTGGCCTCTTTACCCTTCAGACCATACTCTTGACATAACTTACACAACAAGTTATAATCCATTCTTTTTCGTAAGTTTTTCAAAGTTTATACAACGCTTCCAGTCAGGACGGTGAATTTGTTAGAAGTATCCAGTCAAATTTTCGCTTGAAATTTCCAGTGTATCACTGATCATTCACGGAACAGACCCCCAATTAAGTTTTCGCTTCTCTACTTTCAGAAGCTATCCCGGACAGGCCGACCAATTATGTCACAATAAGTCCGTCCCTTGTACCTCCGCGGCCCTCCAACAGATGTGTGGTCTTCCTTCTGAGGTCGTTGTCTAGGGTTGTGACACTTCCCAGGTCGTTACTGGCTTTGATTCTTCTGGCAGACTTCTGTCTTCGTGAATTCCCGTCGAGCAGCTTCAGCCGTTGTATAAGAGCTTCCTTACTTTCTTCTTAAGTTTCCTCCTGAATCTTCTTATGGTCCTCAAGAATAAGTGAAGTCTTCTCTAAGGTCCTTACTATTCCTTTTTCTTCTTACTATCCTTCAGTAAATCCAAAGTTGTACCAGGAAGGTTTCGTAGTAATGAAATAATGAATAGTTATTATAAACCCTTTAATCCTCACTAAACTTAAGTAGTACACGTCAAGAGTCTTGATATGAAGAGCGGCAAACAAGGAATGAACAATTGTATGTATAAAGCTCGCTCTTTTATACCATTTCTTCTTTAAACGCTTACTCGTAAATTACTATAAATATTTTTACAATTTTCTTAAAATTATTCAAAAATAAACTTACAATATTAAATATCATTATAGAAACTCTTAAAATTATTCTAAATAATTTTACAACCTAAATAGTATTGAATTAATGATAAAATTACTCAATTCTTATAAACAATGGTAAAAATACTAAATTAATTACGAAAAGTAGGTCCTCACTAAAAATATGACTAAAAGCATTCCTAATGGTAAAAATGCAGCTTAACCTTTTTCATCTCTAAATTCATCTGTGATAATATCCCCCTTATTAAGATGAA
>JABUQX010113679.1:22500-25000 GCA_015478945.1 Trachelipus rathkii
TTCGATCCCAGAGGAAGCAAGTTAATCTTACAGAAATTCTTTGTTCACTAACAATGAATCCGCTGGTTATTGGAATGTTAAATAATTCTAAAATCTTAGGAACAAAGGAAGGATGTGGTGTAAACCTGGTGATATCGCCTTGATGGGAGCTCGTTCGCTTAAAGTTCTTGAATCAAACATTTTTGGATTTGAGGATAGCTCAACGGTAAGCCCTCGAGTACGTTGTCTTAGTCGCAACATGCTGTGGTTCGATCCCATAGTAGGCAAATTTTCTTAATCTTCCCGCAATTGTATATTTATATATATATATATATATATATATATATATATATATATATATATATATATATATATATATATATATATATATATATAAAATGGTTAATATAACTATGGTGCTCCTGTTCACATTTTTTGCAAGCGTAATTTGGTTAAAATACTCAAAATTAATTTTTTTTTAAATGACCCCTTGATTTGTTAATGTAATAAACTAGAGATGTAAAACACGTAACCAAACGATTGTTGAATTTATTAATTTGTTAATGGGGAATTACCGAGTGTATGGTGACCTTCCCAAAAAAAACTTTCGGCATAGCGAGGATAAGACTTTTAATGCCGAGCTTGTGATCGTCGACGCCTAGTGGAGCACTGGAGTAAAGTCCTTTGAACAGTGTTTTTTATATATTTTTTAATAATTGCAATGTTTTTATCGTTTTAGTATTAAAGAGAGAGAGAGAGAGAGAGAGAGAGAGAGAGAGAGAGAGAGAGAGAGAGAGAGAGAGAGAGAGAGAGAGATTTCATTGTTTAAATAAATTTTCATGGAGATATAAGAGTCATAATGGGTGAACATGTGATATCCGATACCATCGACCTATTTATCAATTGATCATAATTTTTTGCAATATTACTTGATAATAAGTGATAACGTTCCTAATAATAATAATAATAATACGCGCGCTCACACACACACACACACACACACACAATTATACACACACATACATACACACACACACACATTATTTAATAATATAATAATATAATAATATATATATTTATATATTTTTATATAAATTTTTATTGTTATATATGTATATAAACATATACACACAGTGTATATATATATATATATATATATATATATATATATATATATATATAATATATATATATATATATATATATATATATATATATATTATATATATATATATATATATATATATATATTATATATATATTATTATTATTATTATTATTATTATATATATATATATATATATAAATATATATATATATATATATATATATATATATACATATATATATATATATATATATATATATATATATTATATATATATATATATTATTATATAAATATATATATATATATATATATATATATATATATATATATATATATATATATATATATATATATATATATATTATTATTATATTATTATATATATATATATATATATATTATATATATATATATATATATATATTATATATATATATATATATATATATATATATATATATTATATATATATATATATATAATAGTTATATTATTACATATATAAATAATAATAATAATAATAATAATAATAATAATAATAATAATAATAATAATAATAATAATAATAATAATAATAATAATAATAATAATAATAACACACACACACACACACACAAAAACAAAAAATCATTACTATTCGTAAAAAGAATGATAATGATGATAAAACTAGCCACACTCACTCAAACACACACACATACCCCAATAAGGGTTATTCATATACATCAATTATCAGAGAAAGAGAGGATAGAAAATGTACAGAAAATAATAACAATATTAATAATAATGGTAATAGCAATAATAATTGTTGTGATAATAAATTATATGTTCAATGGTTTGAAACTTTATAAATATGTTTCATTTTCAGTAATATTAAGCGTTATAACTAAAGAACTTTAGGTTACTAGTTAAAATATAAATCTCGTGTGGTCATCGGTGTTGTAATTTAACACACACACATATATTAATTGCAGGTTATTTCATTTCTTATATATATATATATATATATAGCATATATATAGTTATATATATATATATATATATATATATATATATATATATATATATATATATATATATATTGGGAAGCGGCGTAACGAAAACGCGAAAGCGTTTCACGATAAATGCGAAAACGGTTAAACACCACTTGAGGTACACTGATATGTTATAGCAGCAGTATATATATATATATATATATATATATATATATATATATATATATATATATATATATATATATATATATATATATATATATATATATATATATATATATATATATATATATAATTACATACTTTACATTCATAAATGGAAATTTATTTAGAATACATATATAAGAAATAATAATATCAATACGTAGGAAAATGATAAAAATAACAAAAAATATTGGCAAGTAGTTAATTAAGTTAA
>JABUQX010113680.1:0-2500 GCA_015478945.1 Trachelipus rathkii
TTTGTTCCTCTAGATCATATTCAGGCACTCTGATCAATACCTAGACCCATCTAATTGTTTTTATATGTAAAAAACGAAAATTGACAAAACCTGAATGTAACATGATCTTCCTACGGGGATGACCAATATAGTATAATAAGAATCAAATTTCCTTGTATACATGTTTCACCCAGCTTGAAGTCTATCTTAACGGAACTTGCACTAGGGTTGCAGTCAGCGGCTAATTAATCCTTAAAGAAGCTATATAGAACATTTGTTTAAATTATTCAGAAAACGACTGCTAAACAATCTCACTCAATCATGTGGTTTAACAGTTTTTTCAAAAGATGAACTCGCACATACTAGGAATAAAGCAGCTAAAGTCCATAATAATACTTAGATGGAATTACGGTCTGATTAAAATGGCGATATCTTCTCTCAGAAGACTCAATTCTACATCTGTTAGATACTAGAATCATTTGTTATCACGGTCAAATTCTAAATTTGCTCTTAACAATAAAAAGTAAACCTACTGCTAATGTTGTATGCTCCAAATCTATTTTCAAGTTGTAGAAAGGCTTATCTCTGATGTCAGAAAAGTGAAAAATTATCACCACAGCGTCATTTGGAAATTGAAAAATTCGCATTTTGAATACTACAAGCAAAGTACCCGCTTAATTAAGAGAGTTTGAAACCAAGATAATTTAAATTTTCACGTCAAGATTTATCGGAAGTTCATATCCCTAACATGTGAAACGGAATATTTTACCACGAAAATAATAATAGGGATTGTGGAACATGGCCTACTCCGGGAATTATAAAAGGTCACCCTATAAATTCACCACCTTTCGACTTAGGGGTATCAGTGTTACATGTGAAATGGACTCGCCTCACGGACGTGATTATGAAATGTTATCAACGAGACCTACTCATCTGTACTACGACTCTTTTTACGAACTTAATAGCGCAATACTTGTATCATGTAATTGATTAGTGGGACAGGCTTAAAGTCTTGGAAGAAATACGCAAAAGAATAGTAATTTATACGCCTATGATCTATGATTTTACTGCAGACCTTTCAGCTGTAACGCCTAAAATCAATTTTAAACAATTTTTGAGAAAGGGTAACCCTAGACTTAAGTCCCTCTCTTTGTGAAATCGAGTCTACAATCACGCCATCACTGTAAGTGGTCTATTCTTGAGCATCTCCAACTCATTGAAATTGCCAGAGTTACGCCCAAACGTACTTTGAAATTATTTAAAAGATGAATGAAGAGGAAACAAAATCGGTGTTTAAAAATGAACCTCGCTTTTTAGGAGTGTGTTTGCTATCAACGAAATGAACACGGAGTTGGATAAAGGATACCTGCTCATATCAATAGCATTCATCGTCCATCACCTCAAAAGGGACAATTGATTCTCCGTTTTATAACAAAAGAAAAATAAAGAAGGCCCTAAAAAAAGTTAAACCGTAACTCACAAAAAGGACAAATCATGACACATAAGCACATATCATGGGTGATTGGGGGGGAAAAAGGGGATTTTTCCCCCCTTTTGAAAAAAACTTACAATTTATATGAATAATCAAATTTAATACTTACCTTATTTTTAAAATAATATATGTAACTTGTGTAAAAACTTGTCTTACCCTGTTTCAACACCCTTAAACTCAAAGTTCTTTAGATGTCTGTCGTAATCTTTTTTAATCTTTTTTTTCATAATGTTTTTTAATAAACTTCTAAAAATATAAATGATAACAATTTCTATGTCAACGATGATATAGTTTGTCAGGACATGTAAAAAATGCTTTAAAATGAAAAAACGCGATTTTACTTCCCTTAAAAACTCGTAATGATATTAAAAGGTTTTTAATAAATTTCGTACAATTTATTAAAATAAAATGTTTATATAACAAAAACTCTGTGTTTTTATTCTTACATTAAAATAATAAAATAGAAAATAATAAATAAAAATATAAAACAAAATAAAATATAAAAGAAAAACATAATATGTTATCAAACTATATGAGTAAAACAGTAAAGGCCAGAAAGTTAAAGCTGAGTAAAGCAAAAAGTTAAAAGCAGCTAAAGCCAGTAAAACAAAAGCATACTAATCCTATTGTGTTAGTAACACCTCTATTGATTTACTGATTTAACTGCTTTAAGGTATGTAATGTATATGGGTTAAAGCAGTAAAGCAGGAGTTAAAAGCAAGTAAAGCAGAGAGAGTTAAAGCAAGTAAAGGCAAGGGAGTTAAAGCAGTAAAGCAAGAGTGTTAAAGCAGTAAGCAGTAAAAAAGCATACTAATACCCTAGGTGTTAGGTAATAACACCTCTATGATTTACTGATTTATCTGCCTTTTAAAAGGTAATGTAATGAGTATAGTGTTTTATAAATTTCCGGTACAATTGAGTAAAAATAAAGACTCATATAGTAGATATTTGACAGAAATTTCTTGAATAGTTTACTTGATCTATCATATTTTTTCGTTCGCAAAGAGCGGATAAATTCATTGCGTCTGC